>JARHVA010001147.1:2510000-2570000 GCA_037957365.1 Torreya grandis
TATGAGTATATTTATCCTCAAATGAATCTTTTCAATTTTTCATTCACTCATATAAACTCCAATCTCACTTTGTGAACTATGCCTTCTCCTCAAGTTTGAAACTAACTTACATTACCTAAGCAAACTAGTAGGTAGTCTTTTGGAACATGAATAAAATTATGAGTTAGAAGATCTAAATTAAAACCAATAATCACTTAAAATATACTTTTTATAATTATGATAGTGTATGTATTCTCTTTTGAATCTCTTCAACCTTTTGAATAATCTTACATCTATTCTCTTTTGGTCTACCTATAGGTGGTTTATGTTCTTTACTTCTTCAATGTACTTGATTATTTGATGATATCATTGTGGGAGTTGTCTTTAGATTAATATATTTCATTTACTCTTGATATTTTACATGTATATAATTAGACACTTTCCATGATTACTCAAGTCTTAACACCACTCAAGTTGGCCAACTATACCTGTAGGTTTCATAGAGGTGTCTTAGGTATTGGATCTTGATAGGGTCTTGACTAAAGCTTGGATAATTACAAGGGTATATAGGGTATAGACCCTAAATTTATATAAACACTCAAATATTCAAAATCAAATCTTAATTCACATTACAATAATCTCTCACAAGATGTAGACTTAAACGTCTATATTTTTCTGATTTAAGCCTTCCATAAGGTTTATCCATGATTAGTCCATCCTTGAACAAATTCATCCAATGATATCTCCCTTACCATATGATTTATATAATATCACACACCTTTTATTATGTAAGATAAAGCCTTCTCAACTCATTGTTATGCAAGTAGTCCTATAACATAGTCCTTAGCAGTCAACTTGAGAGATAGTTGGAGATGCTAGTCTATGATAATCAAATAGGTTGGAGAGATATAAATAAAGAGTAAAATATGAATAAAAACATTATACATCAACATATATGCATTTATCAATGTGGAAAACATCAAATCATGAGGAAACCATGATTCTCAACCTATCAACTATCTTGTGGAGATCTTTTACCCATTTCCTAATGCCACGCATGCCAATATTGATAAATTAAAGCATAAGATTGTATTTAATACACATTAATATATTTCAAATTTATTTCATACCTAAATGAGTCCATCCATGGAAAAAAAAATGCTCAAAACTTAGCAAGTGAGGGATTGAGTCACTTTTTGACAGCTCAAGCTCTTAGCGATTGTTCGTAGATCTTGGGACTTCAATATAAAAACTAATGCTAGGTATTTGAAGGCCACTAAGGTGCCTATATCTGGTCAACATCTTGGTCTCTAACTCCACCTATACATCATATACTATTCACATGAAAATAACAATTATGAGCTTATAAGAAGATTGATAGAAGCGATGATGCATATTTTGCCGTTAGAGACCTATACAAGCTTCTTGAACTTGCATATGACCTAGATAATGTGAAGAGACACTCCAAAATAATTTCCACTTGAAAATGAATATTCAAGTCTTTACAAACTCCTAACAAGGTCTTCTTAGGCATAAAACCATAAGAATATGATTACTTTCTGATGTTTCTGACATATTTAAAATTAGATAACTCCCTAAAAAACCTCAAAAAGTGTAATTATATGTATGTTTTATATTTTTGTGATTTGACACGCATGGAAGTTAGTTAAAATCACTTTTCCTTCATATAAATTTTACCTTAAAGTTTATAAAATAACATTAACCTCTCCAAACCAACATGAAATGCTTATACAAGTTGATTAAGTCGTAAAGTTACTTGAAGAGAAATATAAGGACCTATGTCACCATTTTGAACCAACCTCCTTACACCATGACATGACTAGACTACTCTAAGATAGGGACAAAGATTTACATTAATTTTATAAAAATAACCTTAATCTTTGCTAACAAGACCTTAGAAAGACTCTAATAAGAACTCATAAGGCATGACAAGGCTAGGTACAAGGTTAAAAAGACATGACAAGCAATTTTTTGCCTAAAGGGGTTGACCTTTTGACCATGGGGGTAAAAATTGACAAATGATAATCATAATCATGTTTAAAATCATGAGTTTGATGGAATCTATTATCAAATTTGATGTTGGTGTTGTAAATATTCTTAGTTTCCTAACCAATAAAGTATTTCCCTTATCTTATAAATTATAATTTTAATTTACACAAAATACCACATACAATTAAGCTTTAATTTTAGGTTTATAGTTTGTTAAATAAATTGAAAAACAAAATATTAAAGACTAAGGTAATGCAAAAATTATTATGAATCATGTGAGATATCAATATAAGGTTAAGAATGTGAAACATAACCTTAGTTATCTATGGGATTATATTGAACTATTTGATGCATTTTCTATAATAGCAATTCTCAAAGAAGATAATGTGATACCCAATCCACTAGTTGTTTCCACTTCCTTGATGATTCCTTCTCTAGGTATTTAGAATCATAAATATATCATTGAAAATATATAATGCCTAACATACCTAACAATTCCAAATAATGGTAGGTGTTCAATAAAAATAAACAAATATCTACTTTTCTTTAAAAAAAATAACATTAGGAAATAGTAAGTTAATGTTATAATATATACATACATGGAATCACAATGTCAGTAATAATAAAATAAAACTGAAAATACTTCTTCAACTAATGACATGTTGGATATGAAATTTGCAGTGAATAAAAACATGAAAAAATCATTCAGCTGAAAGGTAATAAAATTCAAAAAGGTTTATACTCTTTTGAAGATCTATTTCATAATCATGGTAGGTATATCAAAGATAAAATTAAATAATATGCAACTAGCTATCCATTAGATGAAAAATCAACATTAGAACTTTTAACAAACCCAAATATGTGAATATAGGTAAATTACATTCACAAGCACAAAGGCATAGATTTATCAATATTTTTAAGTTATAAAGAGATATATTTTCTTAGAGTTATGAAAATATTAAGTATTTTCAATGAAAATAAATGAAATATAATATTGCTCCACATTACTATAAGTAGAGATATTATAATCCCAAGCTTACTAGAATAATTCTATATAATATTAAGAAAAATCTTGATTCCTGCATCATTTTTCCCATTCATATTTCCACATGGGTATCAAAAATTAGACATGTTCAGAAGAATAGTGGTGAGATCATATTTTTGTTAACTTCATAAACCCTAATCAAACTTTGTTAAAATATAATTACCCATTTCCAATAATGGATTAATTATTGAAAGTGGTTATTCCAAAAAAAACTATACTTGATATATTGTAGGATATAATTAAATAAAATTATTTAAAGAAGATAAATACAAAACAACATTCACAACACCTTGGGTAACTTTTGCATATAGGAGGATGCATTTTTGTCTTATAAATGTTAGAACATTTTTTAAAATGTTGATGGACTTATCATTCCATGATATAAATAATAAAAAATAGAAGTTTATCTTGATGATTCAAAAACTTTCTCAGAAAAGCAAGAAGATCATTACAATCATCTAGTAAAAGTGCTTGACAAATGGAGGGCACACGGTATTTTAATCAATCCCAACTAGTCTATTTTTGGGGCAAGTCAAGATAAACTTATTTATCTTATCTTATATAAATAAGATATGATGATATATCCTAAGAGACTTGAACTCATTTATAAGTTGTTTCTTACTACAATTAAACATGGAGTTGACTCTTTTTGGAAAAAAATAAATTTCTTGAGGAGGTATGTACCTAATTTTTCTAAATTAACTAAACATTTTGTTGATACGATGAAGGGTAAATCTACTTTCAAGTGGTTAAAATATGTCAAAGAATCTTTCATGAAATTAAAAAAAAAAATATTACTCGAGCACCAACTCTTGTATATCTCGATTTCAAGAAAGACTTCATCATCTAATCGTATTCATTTGAACACACTCCATCAGTGATTTTGGTTCATAACAATGATGAAGGCATAAAATATTTATTTATTTCTTAATTTGTGGGTTGTTTAATCCTATGAACTAGTTGTAAAAAATAAATAGTATTTCAAAATCAAAATTTATTCCCTTTTATTGTTGATGATTCTTAATATAAGGGCACTAAAATATTTCTATTATACATATAGGGGAGTGTATAATTTTTTTTTAGGATACTAATTTATAGTGAATTCATCACATGGAAATATCTTACACTTAATTTCAACTTGTTTATGATTTATGTCATTGATTTAGTAGGACTCACTAGATGGTAAAAATTACATAATTAGATCTCTCAATTCCAATAATGGAAATGATTTCATATTATCCTATCTTAACTAAAGAATTTTAATGTGTTGATTAGTTATATAATATAAGCTACTATGTTATTACATAAGATGACCCCTTACCTATTAAAGGATTATCTAGAATGAAAATTTTGTTATATTTTGGTGATGCAAGTATCTTCCCATTAATTCTAACTCATTAAACTTATTTATAGGATTAAGTAATATACAAAAATCCTAAGGACAAGGTCTATTTTTAAAACTTTAATTCATCATAGAAATAGTAGTCCATATGTTTAAATTAATCATTATCTCAATTAGCAATAAACACTAATAGTTCTTTAAGGAAGTAATGTAGTCTTAATTTACAATGGTAGATTAAAATTTAGTAGAAAGGCCACCAAATTGTGATAATCCCACTATCCATTAGCCACTGGATGTTGTAATTATTTCATCCTTTTCATCCTTGCACCTTAAATGCATAAAGACTTTGCAGGTTTATCACAAAACTAAAATGTTAAGTAAAAGATTCCTAGATGAAATATAATCATGATAATTATACTAAAGCTCAAGATCCTAAGACTACATTTTTTACTTTAAACATCAATTAATTAGGAACCTTCATGATCTAAGAAATGATAGGATTGATAATAAAACGTATTAATCACTCACCAAACTATTATGAAATTATGTTTTATTCGTATCATTTCATATAAATTCTAGTGTTTTATGCCAATGTAATAATGATTTTTTTAGTTCCATAACTTAAGAATCACTTTAAGACTCTCCCCATTGTCTATTAGGATAATCATTAGAATAAAAATTTTATTGTCCTTTTTTGGTTAGTTATAGCATGTTACAAACGTCCAATAGTAGGAGAGATTTTATTTTATATCTTATGATATCATCTAAATTATAAAAAGAGATAATTATGTAAACTAAAATCATTTGCCATCTATTGTTAGAATACATGGTTGTGATATGTGCCTTAGGGTAAAAAACTTATATCATTACATAGTAGAATACTCAAAAGGTTAGTGCTTCTATTATAACCTTATATATGATCTTCTAGTGGTCAATATAAATGATTAACAATTATCTTTGAATCCAACCACTTAATATTAATGTGTGTCTTAAATATTCATGCATTTTTTCTCTCAAATTTTATTATTTTCTTATATATTTCAAGTAGTGGACTAGAATTAAAGGGAGTAATGAGATGCAATTTGATTAGATATTTTCTCCATAGCCTTCTAGATGTCATAACCTAAAAAACACATGGCATATAAGTGAAACATGTGTTTACTATTTCCATGAAACATCTAGAAGGATATGGATAAAATATCTACTCGCTATAAAACACATGGTGTATAAGTGAAATAGGTGTTTAATATTTCCATGAAACATTGTTAATGCGTAATGTGAAAACATACATGAAGATACAATTATTTCTAAAAATTATGAATAGATAAAAGTTAGTGCTACCTTATTCTATATTACTTATCTATTTATGTGCACTAAAATGTAGGAGATCATAAATATACAATAATATGAATTATTAAGGACACAATCGACTTAGCTCCTACAAAAATATGAATATTCATAGATTTTAATTATAACTAATCTAAATAACTATATTTTTTAACCAATTTTAGTCACGCTAGTGGATAACTTAGTAGAATGGGACAAAATTTCCAAATAAGAGTCTTGTTAATTGCATACTTTGAGATAATATTGTAGTAATAATATTTGAATAATTAATAAAAAATATGCTAATCAAAAATAATTTTCTAGAGAATAATATGAACCACCTCAATGTAGGACATAAAAATTCAATTCTACAGGTTTGGTCTTCATGAGTTGTGGATGTAAAAGCTAAAGTTAACTCTATTTACTGGGTTGACTAGTGAAGACTATAAATTATGTTTGGTACAATTGAAAATAGGGATGTAAAAACTCATGGGGATAACTTTATGATATTTAACATGTTAAATTTATGAAACACATTAGGTTTGTATCTAATTATTCCATGTCCTTGATGCATTAAATAAAAGTATTGTAATTTTTTTCTTTTACTTAAGTGGCTTTTATCTATTCTTTATCAATGTTTAGAATCCTAAAAATTAAAGATATATGTTGGTTTACATCTTATGTATCCTTTATGGTGTCAGATCGTTGGCTTACATAGTGTCAAAATGTAATAACCAATTAAAAAATAAAGTGAATAACATAGTAGGTGGATTGAATGGAATATTTTCTAGGTAATAAATGTAAGCAAAAAGTTTTATTCGACTCATTTTGAATTATCATATGTGATTCATCATCATGAAATATTATCTTTATTGATGATGAATCACGAATGGTGATTTGAAATACATAGAATCAAAAAAATTGCTCATGTTTTTTACACAAAGTATCTTCTATTCATTTTCATGGACTATGAAAACATCAAATCCCTTATCAGGTGGATACTTTTGTTTAATCATGTGCTTAATTGCCACAAAATTCAAAACAAAATAGTTATCTAAATGAAGTAGCTATCTTGACTTGTGTTAATAATTATATTATAATTTTGGTAGTATTAAACCTAAACTCACAAAGGTACTAACATTCCATAAATTTTCTATGTATCATAATTCTATTCTTAAATAAAAAATGGCATGATCTATTTTTAGGTTCATATTAAATTCAAGTGATACAGTTAAAATGAAAACTATCTTGGAGTGATGAATTAGACTTGATAAAAATGGAGTATAAATACTTACATTAACATAACTTGTTTTTTTTTCTTTTTTTCATTAACAAAACTAATTAGAAAGGGGAAAATTTTATATTTTAATGCTTAAAATCAATAATTAGACTTCTTGGGGACATTGAAATTTACAAGGACCTTGATCCAATATTACTACAATTATTTATATGACTCAATAATTATATACCATGTTAAATGAAATTATATAACACCACACTTGGTAATAACACTAAGCATAAACTTGTAGCAATAGTAAACTTTATGAAGTAAAAAGTAAGGGAATTTACTAGTAAGCTTAGTTAAACATGGTTGAGCCACATTGTTTAAAGCATTATGAAAAATAAATATGAATATGTTTCCTTAGAATAAATTTTAATAGGAAATACATTAATAAATTTATTTTAGTGAGAAGTTAATAGTAGGACCATCTTTCCTTTCCATATTAGCATAAAACATAATGTTACCCCAATAAAGAGAACAAACTTAGCATGGAATAAAACTATATGGTTTGACACCCATTATTGATGAACTTAGTTTGTATTGACTAGGAAACTATGGTTCAAGAATTATATGTCAATATCATAAATAATTCATTAATAATATGAAATTATCTTTCATTTCTATGGGATTACAATGGATAGCTCCTCTCTTCTAACTAAGTATGCACACACCATCTTGAGAAAAATAGAACTTGACATGTAAATTGAATGATTTTACATTATTATTGGCTTCAGAACCAATGAGGTGGGGAAAATATAATATTGGACTCCTATACATATGAAGTGAATAGAATTATATAATCATCATAATAATACAATAAGACATGTTTTCTTAATATTAAGGCCACTGTGCAATAATGTTGTGAAGGAAAGGGTTCCTCCTTTAAAGAGTTAGTTCTTCTCACCCATGATACCCCTAATGCTTTTGATAGTTTTGATTGGCTAGGATAGTATTGAATAGCGAGATAATAATGATCCTTTCACCATGGATATTTTACTCTAATGTATTTTGTAAATTATTATTGTTGTAACTATATTTCCTGATTATCTTGAAATCAGGATTTGTCATATCATACAACTATAGGATCACTTTTCCACACCATTAATATAACTTTCTTATAACCATTTTTCAAATGGTAAATAAAAATAGTTGTTCCCAAAAAAATTTCTTCATTATTGCCTCAATAACAATTAGTAATGCACATTATCCTCTCATATAATCTAGGAGATACCACAAGGAGTTCCTAATAAAAAGGTCTAAGAGGTTTTTCATGCAACAATAATTTATTGTATAAAACCAACATTATTTGGCATCGAATATTTGTATTCACATACTTTCAAATATTCCTTACACAAACATAAAAAATATTATTTCTTATAGTTGGTGTGAACATGACTAACATAGAATTGGTTTGAAAATTTCCAAACCATTAGCCACTGTGAAAATAACCACTCCAACATTTTATCTAAACACTTAAATGGGGTAGTTGACATGTAATTTGATTAGAAACAAAATTCATCCATTAAATTACCATTACAACATATAATTATATAAGGTATATTATTATGAGATAAACTTAGATTATCTATACACAATGCTTGTCATGAAATTTTCCATCATTTATTCAGCAATTAATTTTTAATCTATTTATGGATATAAGAGATGTATTCAAAAACCTATCATAACTAGTATGCAATTTTTTTAACATCAACTACTACATATTAACATGCATACATAAATTTAAATTATTTATCACATACCCAAATGATTTCTACACATTCCTTTGTAGATTTCAAATACATCAAAGTGACATATTCACCAAAATTCAAGAATACATAATAGGAAGTCAATTTTGACATCACTTTCCAATGTACATATTTCAAGGGATATCTTTCAAATTCACACAACTATCATTCTTATCATATTTAACACAATTTTTTCTCATAACATAGAGGACAAATTGAGGATTTCTTCATGTTTCATCCAAAAGTAATGGGGCTTCATGATAAAAAAAAGGTAGTTATAAGCTATCATGCCTCACCAACTATAAAATACACATTGAAAAAGTAGTGAAAATAAATCATATCATTAACTCTATTCTCTATGACTAGTAAGAATTGTCTCATATTTACTAAGAACAATATCAATTGAAAATAAAAGTGGGTCCATGGAATTTGATAGTGCAAATCAATGGGATTACACCATATGGATATTTTAGATCCTTCATTCATGCCTAACTTTGAAAACTCTCTCATTTTCATCATGTTGTCATTTACCGATAATAAAGTTTTTGAAGGATATTTTTTATGTGGTTGGTTCCTCATTTATATCTTAAGATATACTACCCTATTTAAAGTGTGTTTTGGATCATTAGAGAGGGATCAATAAGGAATAAATAATTACCAAAAATTTTAAGGGAATTGATACAAATATTTTATAAATGTCATTATTTTTATATTAGGAATAAAAATGCTTCAAAATTAATTGTGAATAGGTCCATGTATTTGTATCAATTCCCTTAAAAAAATTTGTAATCATGCAGCGCTTGTTGATCCCTCTCTAATGATCCAAAACAAACTTAGAATAGGGTAGTATGTCTTAAGATATAAATGAGAAACTAACCACCTATAAAATTTCCTTCAAAATTTTTATTATGGGTGAATGAAAAGCTAATGACAAAGAGAGAGATTTCAAAGTTAGGCATGCATGAAGGATCTACAATAACCACGTGGTGTCATCCCATTGACTTGCACTCTTGAATTCTATGGATGACCTTTTATTTTTAATTTATATTATTCCCAATAGCTATGAGGCATGTGGACAAATCTTACTAGTCATAGAGCATGAAATTCATGATATGATTTATTTTCTCTAGTTTTTTAATGGTTACTCCATAGTTGGTAAGGCATGATAGCTAGGAGCTACATTATTTTATCATAACACACCATTACTTTTAGATGAAATGTGAATAATTCCTTGATTTGTCCTCTATTTTATGAGACAACTTTGTGTGAAATTTGACAAGAATGATAGTTGTATGAATTTGAAAGGTAGCCTTTGAATGATGTACATTGCAAAGTGATGTCAAAATTGATTTCCCATTGTGTATTCTCGACTTTTGATGAATATTTCACTTTTATGTATTTGAACTCTACATGAGAATGTGTATAACTCATTTTGCTATCTGATAAAGAATTAAAATTTGTGTATGCATGTTAATAGGTAGTAGATGATGTAAACAAAATTGCATACTAGTTGTGATAGGTTTTGGAATTCATCTCTTATAACCAAAAATAGAAATAAATTGATTGTTGAATAAATGATGGAAAATTACATGAAAACCATTATATATATATGGTATAAGGTTATCTCATAATAATATATCTTATATAATTATACGTTGTAATGTTTATGTAATGGATGAAATTTGTTTCTAATCAGATTACATGTTAGCTACCCCATTTAAGTGTTTACATAAAATGTTGGAGTGGTCATGTTCATAGTGGTTAATGGTTTGGATTACTTCCAAATCAACTCTGTGTTAGTTGTGTTCATAACCATGATAGGAATTAATCTTGAATTTTTATTTGAAATTAATATTTGGTGAATGTAAGTATTCCATACCAACTGATGTTGCTTTCATGCAATAAATTATTATTGCATGAAACAAACTCTTGTAAATTATTATTAAGAACTCCATGTGGTATCCCCTAGATAGTATGAGAGGATAATGTGGATTGTTAATTTTTGTTGAGTCAATAATGAAAAAAATTCATTGCAAATAATTTACGTGTATGCAATATGTGTGAAATGTTTATAAGATATTTTTTTAATGGTGTGTAGAAGAGATCTTATGTATCTATGAGTGATTTGTGTAATCCAATATGGTATTAGAGAATTATTTACAAATCATATGTTACATCTTATTTGAGATCTCTTGAGGAAAAAATATCTCCCATTTTTGTTAGATATTCTCTTCTATAGGATATTTAGCTTTATATGAGCTCTATTGTACATTCACTCATGTTTGAGCACTATGAGAATACTAGGATTATTCCTATTGTGCTTTATTCTAACACACTACCAGATGTTTTACTACACATTCCATTTATGTACATTTCACCCATTTTATCATATTATTCCATTTTTATTCATATGGGATGGTACTTCAATTATTTTTGGTAACTTTGTAATCAGTTTTAGAGAAGGTAATACATACATGCCTTCTCCACTTTTTATATTATTATTTTTCACTCTACTTGTATTTCCATTTACATCTCCATTGGTGATTAATCCCTATTCTTGGCAATGATATTAGGATCATCTGTCATATTATGTCCTTATCTAATAGATTGACATGGCTTTGGATTCTCAAGCATCCATTTTTATTTATTTTTAGTGGATTAGTTTTTTGGGTGAATTACTGTATTCCATTGAGTTATAATGTACCATGAAATTTTTTTTCTTTAGTCTCATACAGCTTCATGCATGAGTTCCCTATTATATATACCTTGTCACTTCTTCAATTTTTGGCCCATTACCACCTTGGCCATTTTTTCCTTTAGAGATCTTTTGTATCTATATTTTCAACTCTTCTTGGTAAGCATGTGAATAGTCTCCTTTATCTTTATTTTTGAGTTTTGTATTCCTTTGAAGAGTATCAATTCTAGTGAAGCCTAATTTTAACTTGTTACTATTCAAGTATATATCCTCATACCACTTATAAATATTTATAGTGTTACTCTAGCCATTCAAAAATATTGTGGCAATGGTCTTGATACTTAATATTTGGGAGTCATGTCATTTGATAACCTGTAGTTCACCACATCTTTATTTTTTAGGTAGTTTAATGTAGTTTTTATAACTTTCATGAGTTGTGTATTCAAATTTGATAGTTTTCATTGTCTAGCATTCCCAAAACTTATAAGATTCCATAGTATCAACTTTGGATCACATTTTATCACTAAATTTTTTTTGATATGATTCATTACATTGAGTGTACTCACCTTAACATTGTGTATGTAATTTTATTCCTTCTCCAATTTCATTATGGTTTTACTGGTTATAACATACTTTAAGATGACATATTTCATCCATGGTGAATCCTTTCACCCAATTCATTGATTTTTATTTTTTACTAAGTGAGCATCATATAAAGTACAATTTAATATTTAAGTTAGTGGTTAAATCTATTTGACATCTATGTATTTTAATAATGTGGATTAGTTACCATATGGACACCTACTATTTCATTATGCATTTGTATATGAGTAACTAACTAGGCCTAGTTGTTGGGAACAATCATTCTCTTTCATTATATTTTTAACTCCATATTCTATGCTTAAAATGTGTTAGATAGGTTGTACTCACACTAGCTAGTGGCTTGGTTTATTTCCAAATCATCTTTGTGTTAGCCATGTGCACACCCCATATAGAAGTTATGTTTTTTTAAGGAGTTAATTGGTTTTTGTGTGAGGAATATTTGAATGTACTATTTGGTGAATGCAAATATTCCATCCCAGCAAATATTTTTTTGATGAAACAAATTTTTGTTAAAAAAAAACTATTGGGCCTATTTACTTTGCACTCTTGTGGTATCTCCTAGATAGTATGAGAGGATAATGTTGATTGTAATTTTTGTGAGGTAATAATGAAGAGAATTAATTAAGCATAATTTTTGTGTGTTTACTAAATGTGCAATGGTTATATGAGTATTATGGTAATGGTGTGAAAGAATGATCCTACAATGTTTTGAGTACATTATGCAATCTAATATAAAACTCATGCATAATTGATGTATGTAGAAGAAATTATTAATTGTTTATTAGCCATGTTTCACTAATAGATTTTTTTGGGGGAAAGAGGAATTGGAATTCATATTGAATCCATAATAAAATTTTCCACCCTTCTCTCTTTAAGAATAGATAAGAAAAAACATATTGCATTTATGATGGAAATATATACATCTATCATCTATCTTGGATAAATCACTTGATACTTTGTCAAGAAACCCAAATTTGATCTTACTTATGGAGAATGAATCTTTCCAATGTCAATGTGATATAGCCATAAATTATAAAAAAATAGTTATTTTTGAACCCATAGTGACGGTTCCTAAGACTAAAAGTAAACTATGAGCTTCATCGAATATACTTGATATGACTTGATCAAAGACATACGTATCTTCTTAAATAAGTATTTTTCTTAGAACATCATTCAAGGATGCATCTTCCATATATGGAGGTAATTCATTAAAAAATAATTAAAGCTAATTGACAATCTAATTGATTTGGATCAATTAGACACTCCAGTAAAGTAAATTATTAAACATTCTCTTTGGCCCAAGCATCAATAAGAATAGCCTTGTGTTCCAGCTTTGAAATAATTACATGTTATTATATCACTCTACTAAATTAATACCACAACTAAAATAACATAAATTCTAAGATAATACATCTCCACCTTTTCAAAAATGTGAGGCTTAGCCTCCTCGATTATAGGTGTCCTATAGAACTAAGTTCCTAATTGCCTAGTTACATAAATTGAATCTCCATTCATCTAAAAATAAATAAAAGAATCATGGTCCATTTGATCTATACTATAATTTTTTACAAGGGCATTACTCCATTTGGATGTATAAATATGATGCTTGTGTTTTAGAATCATGATCAAAATCAAGAGATGACAAGATTTATAAATTTACAAAATTTTATGAACCATCCTAATATATTAAACACACATCAACCACACCAACCCAACCAATCCTAGTAATAATGAACAACATGATGATGTTGTAAGTATGAAAGTGTGGTAACCTCCCAATGAACTCTATAGCTTTATAAAAAATAAAATGGTCTTACTTAACCCATGTTACCATTTATATGGGATATATATAATGTGTTGATAACATGTGGGTTAGCTTTAATGGAAATATTAATCTCATTGGGATCTGATGTTGTTCAAAAAACATGTTCATCGACTGAATCAATGGATTTGAGCCTTTTAGGTATAAAAAATTATCCCAAAACATGTCCATGAGATAAATATGTGGGTTTGAGCCTATCAAGAAATAAAAATGTTGTTAAACATGTCTATCAGTTGAATCATTATATTTTGAGCCTAGTGGTAACCAAAGATGTGTTAAAAATTAGTGTTTGAATCTATTTTTTCTTCTTATCTTTTTCACCATATCTTATTTCACTTCCACTTGATGCTGAATGAATTTCCAAAGATGATTAATACAACTCTAGCATAAATAAAGTCTTTTTTTTTAGAGTAAGAGTCAAAAAATGTGTTGTCAAAATGGCTAATATGGGTAATGCTAAAATCCAACTATGATAAAGGTGCAGCTCAAGCACCTTGTTTGCCTAACCAATGACAAACTTTAGAGCCAAAGTATAATGCATAAAATACATAGACTAGCAAGCTTAATGCTCACTAAAACAAACGAGGTATATTTTAAACTCTAAAAACACTCTAATAAAAACATTATAATGATTTGAATTTCTATAAAAAATTGATTATAACCATTTATTAATGAGAACTTGAGTTGTTACATAAAAATATTAGAAAAGTATAAAACTTAAATTCCTTTTCTTACTATTGTTTTGATTATTCCTTATTATCCATTATTATGTGATGTTCTTAAAAGTTTCTTAAATATTCCTTTTATATTATAAACCTTCTATCCTAATACCACACTCTTATCAAGGCTACTATCTCCTTTTATATTTTCTCTTTTATTGTTTACATTCACTCCCTTTTTTTAATAGTCAGTAGTTAGATTATTTTCCTCTCTAAAGATATACTCTTCTTATCTCATTATATTTTATGTTTTACCTATCTATCATGATTTATTTGTTAAATCATATGGAAAATAAATCAAATTCTAATAATTTAATGAAGTAGTTGAATTTAAACAATTATAGGGGAGATCTTTGGATATAACAAGTGTGGGTAGAACTAGGTGAAGGAAATATTAATATATTTAAAAAGTCCTACTTAAGCTTGACCTTATTTATATGCTATGTATAATTTTAATCAAACCTAAAATCATCTTACAGGTTTACTTTTAGTTTAAATGGTTGGTTCCTAACCAATACATTAGCTAAACTTGTAATCTTTAGATCTAGCCTATGGATCTTTAGAGCTAGCCTATGGGTCTCTAGAGCCACCCTATGGATTTTTGGAGCCAAATCAAACATCCCCAAAATCACCATATGAGCTTCATGAGCTAGTTTTATTGAATCTATGACTCCTAACCTCTCTCTTAAATAGATAAATCTACCTTTTGCCAAAGGTCTTAGTAAATCTGTCAATAAGTTGTTGTTGAGACTTCTAAATTTTAAGCTCTATTGACCACATTTTTCAATTAACTCTGTAATAAAATGATAATTTATTTCTATATGTTTTATTTTACCATGAAATATAATTTTTTTTACAATGATATAGAGAGTATGTTATTACAACACATAGTTTAAACTAGTTTTCTATACTCATGAAAATTTGATAATATTCTCCTAATACATATGGCTAAAAATGTTGCTCCATTTGTTGTTATCTACTCCACTTTAGTAATGGAAAGTGAAATTAAGGATTGTTTCTTTGAATTAAATGGAATGGCTCCTAACCCAAGATGACACCCATATCTTAATGTGATCTTTCTATCATCAAGACTAGCTTCACAATCACTCTTCATGTAGACAACTAAATAAAATTCATCTACTACTACATATAAAACTTCATATCCTCTTCTTTCATTGGCATACCTTAATATCCTTTTACCTACCTTCTAATGGGTATCTATCAGTGTCTTCATGAATCTATAGATGGGTTGACTACATACATGATATTTGGTCTTGTTATAGTTAAATAAATCAAACTTTTGACTAAACTCCTATAGCACAGGGGATCCACATTGATAACACATTCTATGTTATGCAATATCAAACTTGTTTCATCTAGAGTTGATATTGGTAAATTTTTTTAGCATCCTTAACCTCCTAGAAATATATTTTTCATACTTGGAATAGGAAATAAAAATCTAACTATCCATTTTTTTAACTTATACAACAAGAAAATAATTTAATAAACCTAAATAAATCACCTCAAAGTTCCCTTTAATGGATGATTTAAACACTTCTATCAACTAATTTGTATTTTCGGTGAATATTAGATCATCCACATATAAACAAAAATCCAAACAACTTATTTGCTTTTCCTGATGCATAGAGTAGGATCACTAGCAATTTTTTAAAATACATTTCTCAATAAGTATTAATATAAATATTTGTAAGACCCCCTAAAAATTTTCTTAATCCCATACAATTATTTATTCAGTCTATATACCTTGTTTTCATTCCTGATAATCTCATAACTAGATGGATGTCACACATAAACCTCTTATTATAACACACCTTTAAAAAAAACTAATATCACATCTATTTTATGCACCTTGCATTTATGTTGAGCATTTATTTAAATGATTATTCTAACCATTTATAGCCTTTTTACAGGGGAAAATATCTCATTTTAGTCACATCCATGACATTGATTGTATCCTTTGACAACTAGCCTTGATTTATTTATCTCAATCTTTCCTTTTGGAATAGTTTTGGTTTTATAAATCCTCTTGACTCCTATGACCTATTTTCTTGATGGAAGGTCTACTAGTTACCATGTATGATTTTTATCTATTACATATGTTAATTAATCCATTTCTTAAAAACCACTTATTCTCCTTAATAACATGCTCAATGCATTTAAGATCAACTTTTGAGAAGATATCAAAATTCATAGCTTCATCTTCATTTTATTTATACCTTGATTGATCATAGACTTCTTGCAAACTCTTTGTCCTTGCTAATTTTTGACATGAGTTGGAAGATGATGATGTTGATTCATGATCTACTCCTTGACCTTGTTGTTGGTGTATACCACTAAATTAATTATCCCTTTGAAAAATATGGCTCCAACTCAATGTATTTGTAGTTATACCACTTATTGGTCCAATTTTGAGAAAGGGTTCACTAGTCCTTGTTTTTAATTATTTCTCTTCTTGTCTCTCTTCCCATGATGCATCTTTAATGAACTAAATAACTCAGATGATTATAATATATTTTATTATTGGATTGTATAACCTATAAGATTTTTTTCTCACTATATATAGTGAATATAGATTTATCTCCTTTTCATCTCACTTTGGGATTCATTGTGTGGCCATATGTGCATATGCCATACATCCAAAACTTTTAATACATTCAACACTTGGCTTCTAGATAATCCATTCTTCTTGAGTGATCATATCCATGACACTCTTAGTTGTAAAAATATTTAGCAAACATATAAGTGTTGTTAAAGTGACAATCCAAAACTAATTACACAAACCTTTTGCCTTGATCATGTTCCTTGTCATATATTGGATGGTTCAATTCTTCCTCTCCACTACATAATTTTTACTGTAGTGTATACCTAATTATAAATTGATTCTTGATGTTATTTTATTTTAAAAAATTCATAAACTAATTTGATATTTATTCTTCCCCTCTATCCATTCTCAAAATCTTTATATAATAGCCACTTTCCTTCTAAACCATGGCCTTAAACTACTTTAAGGTTTCAAATGCCTCGAACTCATTCTTAAATAAATACACCCATGTATTTTTACTAAAGGATTTATGAATGTCATGAAAAAAATTCTATTAGATAAGGATAAATTCATCATTGGACCACAAAAAATTGAATGTATTTACTCAAGTTGAGATCGTGCTTTCCAATACTTACCCATGGGAATGTCATTCCTATGTTGTTTCCCGAATATGCAAGCTTCAAAAAGTTTGTTTTGTTTTTTTATTATGGTCAGACCTCTAACCATTTACTTCCTATAAATAAGTTTTAGATCATAAAAATCTAAATTCCTATTACTTAGGTTCCAAGTAGTAGACTCATCTACTATCTTAATTTTGATTGTTTTTATAAAGTCTCTTTGAATCTTAAAAGCAAAGATATTGTTAGTTATCATATTAACTTATAAAATTTACCTATTTCATCAACCCCTATCAAATATGATATAATATCCATCTTTATATCTCACCTTATATCCTTTATAAACAAGTTTCCTAATGTTGATTAGGTTGTGCTTCAACCCAAGCATATAGTAAGCATCATGAATTTCTCTTTCATCACCTTACTTGATGCAAATATAAATGATACCTTTTCCCATGATAATGGAAATCTCATTTTTTCCCAACTTTAGTTATAATTTTATCAATCCATCCATGTGATTGAACATTTTAATATTCCCACTCATGTCATTGTTATAGCCACATTCAATATAGCATATCTATTTATGAATTTAATCTAGGTTGTATTTCATGTTATGATTAAATTTAAAGTTTTTCCATTCCTATTAGGATCATCATATTGTGTCTTAAATAAGATTTTATATTTCCTAGTCAAATCAGATTCTTTATTTCTACACTCACTAGTATAGTTATCATACATCTTGTAATAATATCATTGTACATTATACATGTCATACCTTTCTATAGAACCACTTCTTGAAGTGTTGTTGCTCATTTTTCTTCTTCTTTCATGTTATTCTTCCTGAATTTTTTTCCACCTTATTGAATGGTACAAGTTCTGCTTTTACCTCTATTTTTTGTACCTCTTCCAATGCCTTTTACATTAACATTAAATTTGAATGCTTTTTCATAGGAGGAGGTGGATGTCCTATTCAATATCTATTCATAGGTCTTCAGGGAACCCATCAACGCATTAATTGAGATTTGTCTCAAATGTTTAAACTCTTCAATTTCAACCACTATAGGGTCAATCCTAATTGGAAGTTTCCTCAACACTTTCTCTATGATTCTATGATCTTCAAGAACACTCCATTGGTCTTAATTTTATTGATAATGCTCAGAGTCCTTGTCAAGAAGTCATTGGTTGACTCATTTTCTCTCATCTATATGGTATCATAATCCCATCTCAAACAAGATTCAACTTATCACTATGTTGATAGGCACTTTGTAAAATTTCCCATGATTTCTTGGAGTGGATATTTGTCGTTTTATTTGGAAAGACTGAATTAGGAAATGCCATTTTAATGTAGCTTATATCCTTGAAATCCTCCTTTCTAATCTCTTTCAACAAATTTATTTATGCTTGAGTAAGTGTATTGAATGCTTCTTAGTTTGCAACATCTATACAACCACCCTCCACATGTTCCCAAAATCTTGTTAGAAAGAAACTAGTCTTCATCTTGATGAACTATATATCATAATTCTTTCTTTAAAATGTTGGAGGATGCTACCATAAGTTATTTCTTCTACCATGATATATATTAATTATGGACCTAAGCTCTGATAATAAATGATGTAAAAAGAGGTTGACATGGGTAGCACTAAAAACCATCTATTAGAAAAAGTAAACCTCAAGCATCTTGTTTGCCTAGCTACTAGTAAGTTATGGAGCCAAAGTATAATGCAAAAAATACATAAACTAGAAAGCTTAACACTCACTAAAATATAGGAGGCAGAGTTTAAATTGTTATCATGTTGTAATTGAAATATTATATTGATTTAAGACTCTATTATAGATTAATTATTACCACTGATTAGCTATAGCTTGATTTGTTTCAAAAACTCTTATTAAACTATAGAACTTCTATTTGTTTTCTTACTGTGGTTATGAGTATTCCTTATTAATCCATTTTTTTTATGTTATTCTTACAACCTATGAAAATGTACCTCTTGTATTCTTGTCCCTCTATCCTACTACCATACTCTTATCAAGACTTGTCTCTCTTTAACTTTTCTTTATTCTCTTGTTTACATTCTATCCTCTCTATTTTTTTCAGTCTCTTGCTACGTTATTCTTCTCTTTAACTATATAATCTTCTTGTATCATTTTATTGTTTTATTTACCTATCTGCTATCAGTTTCCACCTAGCTCATATGGATCAAAAGACAATTTCAATTTTCCAAATATAAGCATTTAATAATGTAGCTAGGTTTAAATAGTTGTAGAGGAGATCTTTGAAGATTACAAGTGCAGACAGAGGATTAAAATATTTTAACAAAAGGTTTGTCCTTATTTTTCCATGGTGATTTTAAGCATAAAATAATCTTAATGAAGTTCCAACAAGAATGTCAAAAATAGGCATCACTATCTATATCAACCACTGTAGGGAAGAGTAGACATGGGCACAAATTTTTTAGGAGTTCATGCTAAGTTCCAATTGAGTGGTTCATTTTATTTAAGTGAATAAATATTAAAAATATCTTCTTCTTTTTGATGTTGTTATAAAAACTACAATAGTACTGGCTAAGTAAGAGAGAGAGAGAGAGAGTAGCAAAAATTTACTGGCCCAGTTGGGCAACAAATAGATAACACAAGATAGAAATAGAACATGGGAGAAAATAAAGAAATAAACACTAAAGCCTGCATATATTAAATTCAAAAAAATCTCTTATTAAATAAACTAATTCATATAACTACTACTATTGCAAAAAATTAAATTCTACAAAGAAAAATAAATATTTAATGACACTCCTTGACTATTGCTATGCTTTTCCCCTATTTTGTTGCATGTTATTATCATTACCTATGAATTACTATAGCAGTTGACTTTCCCTATTCCTTTTAGAGGTTGATACTATCTCTCTTCCCTTACTATAGACTATTATTCTTCTATAGGTTATTGTTACATTAAAAATTCCATTTGCTACTACCCATTCCCTTTTTCCTTTTTTCCATCTTCTACTAACTGTTGTCTCACCTATTCTAGAACTTTTTGCCCCCAAAAAAATGCGTTCAAAAATTGAAATTTTAAAGGCACTGTATTAAATGTTGTTGGTGGCCTATGGTTCACTAGGAGTTAGGTAAGAATCAAAAATATTATTTTAACACTCGCCCTTGTTTTTGACCTTTCTTGATGGAGTGTTGTCAAAAAATATTATCAGACTCAAATCCATTAGTGGTCAGGTGGGTTGGATCATATTAAAGTAATGTTTGGACTATTGAAACATAGTATGGTTGAAACCAAGAGCCTTTAACATAGCTAGGATAAATGGCCATTCAATTCTATCAAAGGATTTTTCAATGTTGAGATTGAGAAAAATGGTTTGCTAATGAAAAAATCTAGCCCATTCTATGCCTTCCCAAATGTAAATGAGATCACCAATAATATACCTCCCTCTAATGAAACCTAATTTTTTAGGTCCAAAAATTTTAGAAAGAATAAAATGGATCCAATTGGCAAAAAATTTCATGATAATTTTGTAGGAGACATTCGACAAGGTGATAGACCAACAAATGATAATGAGATCCAAATCTCCTTCTTTGAGTATAAACTTAAATACTACCTTGATTAATTAAATCTTAAAAATAATGGTTTTGTGGGGCTTCTATATAACTTGAAGAATGTCTAGATGAACAAATTCCCATGTAGGTAACTATAGAATTCACATAGGAAATCATTGAGGCCCATGTATTTGTTTTTAGTCATGCATTTGTCTACTTTTGTAAATTCCTAGATATTCAAGGGAAAGTCGCAAATCCATTGTTCAAATTTTATAATTTTTCAAGGAACCACCCAAAGGCATTATTTCAAATCCCAAGATATTTCTATCAAGATCTTCAAGGCTTTGGACACTAATTGGTAGAGATTCATGAAGGTTGAGAAGATGTCTTAGAGGGAGGTGAGTCTATTTTAGGTGGACTTGATGGGCATGATCTGATCATGAACCTCCTTGGCACTAAGGGACTTAAAAATTATTTGGAAGCTTTGTCTCTAAACTTTATCCAATGTGACCGAGTACATAATTTTGTCCCTCTTGTAGTGTGGATATCTACCACCTTAATGTGGTATTTGAGGGAGGTAACAAGACTATTTAAATGAGCATCAAAATGATTAGTTTCAATAAGGGATGAGATCCTCTAGAATTCATAGAGCATAACCTACTTATAATGCTTCTTAACATGTTTAATCTACTTCCCATCATGGTAGAGGAAGGTGGTGGTGCATAGAATAACCTCATTCTACCAATGAGTCTAGGTGTTAATATAAGGAGGATAGGTGGCCAAGTTTAAAACATGGCCAATCAAATAAATAGTTCTTCATGGCTTAAGATAAAAATGTTAAGGATAAACTAAGTATGTGTGATGCAAAGGCATCTTGTAATGCTCAAAATGGTCTAGAAGGTGTCTTAAGTGGGTGCAAATTTGAATTTGAATAGAATTAGTTTTCCTGGCAAAAGGGAATTTCAAATTTTCATGATGTATTTGTGATCTAGGTGAGAAATGAATATATGTAATGGATGATAAAATTATTAATAGACCTTTTATGGTCTCGTAAAGTTCATGAGTTGGTTTTGAGTATATATATCACCTAAAATGGATGTATTGTGATCAAAGAAGTGGATGACCCGAATGCCCATCTGACATGAGTAGAGGGAAGGCCCAACATCTGAAAGTTCATAGATCATGTATCTGTGTATGCCTATGTCATACTTAGAAGATATGTGAAACATGTCTATATGTAAATAAATGATATGCTATCCACTAACATGGAACTAAAAACATATATGCCAAGGAGCTATAAAACCTTTGAATTCTGAAATATGTTTTATATTTTTTGGTATTTTTGGAATAGATGAAGTATCTCATGTAAGATATGTACACAAGTGCATGATGCTTATTGGAATTTTTACAATTTTTTATTCAAATATAGGTAAATGGTACATGAATTTTACCAATTTTTATATAATTGTAAGTGATATTAACCAATTTGATTTGAACTTTCTTTTTTATTTTCTAAATTAGTGTTTTTTTATTTTATTTTAGTATCAGGTCACCACTAATAAATTTAATTGGTCAAAATATTTTTTATATGATCTATTAATGTGTTCTTGATAGACCTATAAATATTTAATATCATTTGTGCATTTTTCACTTAAAATTTTCTAACTCATTAAATAAATTTTATGGTATTAATTATAGTTGATAATGTTTTTGAGAAAAACACGTAAAGAACATATATCAAGATCATTTAGTAACACTACATCTATACCATAAAATAAATAATAAGGTGTAGCATGATTATTTATGTGAGCACTAATACAGTATGCCCATAAATCATACACCTTATGCTAGTGCCAATTTTTGTTATACCGTTCAAGTTTTTTGCCATGTATTTTGACACTAGTTTTAGTTTTTGCCTCTACATACCCATTAATCTATAGACAATCAAGAATATAAAAGGTAAATTTATTTTTTTATTTAGTACAAAATCTTTTTACAGACTTTTTTTAATGATGATCCATTATCGGTAATAATAGCTAAAAGTATGCCAAAATGGGAAAAAAACATTAATCATAAAAAACTTGCATATGTCTTCCCCTATAATAAAATCAAGTTGGATTGCCTCCAACCATATTATATGATATGTTATAGTTGTTATTATGAAATTGTGGACACTAGTAGACACTAGATTCATATTTCTAGTCAAATCAAATCCCCATATATAGAAAGGCCATGGTGAGATAATCAACGACAACCCGTGAGAAGGCACATGATTCAAATTGCTATATTTATGGCATTGTAAACATAATACGGTATTTTTAATACATTTTTCCCATGTTAGGATAATAATATCCTTCCTATAATATTTTTTGGAACATAGCATTTCCATTAAAATTTCCACCACACTCACTATTATGCATTTATAATAATGTTATGCATGCCTCATTTTTGTTTACACATTAAAGAAGTTGTCAATTGAAACCCCATTAATTTTTTTTTCAATAATAACATGAAAAATAATTCATGTTATAAATTACATTTATTTTTCTATGTAAATTGGTCTAGTACATAATTTTGGTAAAGGAAATTATAAATATCACCGTGCCATTCTATGTTAGTAAAATTGTGAATATTATCAAGAACAACTAATGCATCTATTTTATTAGAAAAAATGGAAGGATATTATAACTAGTATATGGTGAACATTATATGATCGTCACTAATATAAAAAGGTGTCAATGATGTCATACTAGCCATTGCATCTGCATGGAGGTTATCCTTATGGAGAATACTATCAATAAAAAATGTATCAAATGTTTCCTTGTGTTTATCCACCATTTATTTATATGGTAGTGGATTCTCTTCTTTAAATTCTTAATTATTGGTAACTTGATTAATAAAAAATTAGGAATCACCAAAGACTTATATTTAATTGATATGAATATTTTTGTCTATTGATAAACTAATTATCAATGCTTCATATAATTCTATATTATTGGTGCAAGAAAAGGCTAATATGTAATAGAAATACATGTATTCACCTTTGGCATAAAAAATATAATACCGACACTAAATCCACTCTACATCTAGATCCATAAAAAAACATTATACATGGATTTAAAGATATATTGTATGCCTCAAACTCATCATGAAAATCATTGATAATTGGAATGGATTAGGTAATGGGGCTATAGCTAAGTGATTAGATACCTCTTGTCCTTTTATTTGTTTTTGGGATATAAAATTGAGATCAAACTTTGTAAGCTACATCACCCATTTTTAAATGTCTATAATAAGGTGTGTTTTGTTCATAATGAACTTTCTTGGATCTTTAATTATAGCATGAACCTCATTATTGAGAAAATAATGTCATAGCTTTTATCTAACAAAAACAAAAGATAAACATAATTTTTTGATTTTTGTACATTTGCATCCATAATTGACTAATTGAAAAATGATAATCTATTTCTATTTATTTGTGATCATCATCACATTGTGTTAATATGGATCCAAGGGACTCAAGAATTTATAATATATAGAGAAGAAATGATCTATCCAGAATAAGATGCATGAGCAATGGAGGGTTTACTAGGTATTATTTGATTTTAACAAAACTCTATTCGAAAAATTCATCCAATATAAATTTGTGTCCTTTTTCAGTAAAAGTGTGAAAGGAATTGATTTATCAACTAAATAAACAATGAACCATTGGATTGCCTAAATTATGACTTGCAAAAATCTTAATTATTTTAGGTTAGTTGGTGGTGACATATAAACAATAAATTTTAATTTTTCTAGATCAAACTCAATGTTTTAATTAGAAGTAATGTACCCAATAAGGTTTCAAAAAGACACTCCAAAAACACAATATTTAGGATTTAACCATACATTAAACTTTTACAAGCATTCAAATATTTTTCATACAATTGTAGCATGGTCTTCGTGAAATTTATATTTTTTGAGTATACATCAATAGAATATTTAATTATTTTGTCAATAAAATCATGAAATATATGAGTCATGGTCCTCTTATATGTTTTTCATCTATTTTCGAGTCTAAAAGGGAGGATGGTATAATAAAATATGATGCATGGAGTAGTAAATGTTGTATTTTCTTGATCTACTAGGTTAATTTTTATCTAATTATATCTCATAAAAGAATCCAGAAATGAAAATGTCCCATATATAGTTGTATAATTGAAAATCACATCATTTTTAGGTAAAGGAAAGTCATCTTTTGGACAAGCCTTGTTTAAATCATGATAATTTTTGCAACAACCAATGTCAACATTAGGCTTAGTAACAAGTATAATCTTAAGTACCCAATCAAAATGTGCAATATATATTATAAAACTAACATTTAATGGATTTTTAATCTCATATTTTACCGTCAATGTGACTTTATGAAACATTTTAGGATTCTTTTTTTAATTATTTTACATTCAGATATAGTAAAAAATCATTCATTACCATAAATGGATAAATTCCAAGCATATCTGAGTAATACTAAGTGAATATTTCTAGGTAATCATTTGGACAATATAGATACGCCTTGCATTCATCATATTGCATCATTATGGGAAGTAATACCAACCAAGGATCTTCATATCTACCATAGTTATATTGTATTATTTCTTGATTTAGGAAAGTGGATCATTTGGTGATAAATGGTGTGGTAGTAATAGCAATGTGTGGATCAGGTTGGACAATGTTATCATTTCACTCATCAAAGTAAGCATGAGCAAAAGTGTCATGAAGAAACCTATTCTTATGATAAAAATAAGGGATTTCTTATATGTGCCCAAGTATTCAAGCAAAGACTCATAATTTGAGAGATTATCTAATGTAATAATTTTGAGTGAATCATTTTTGTTACTCAAATGAGGGTTTACCAATTGTAAATTTATAGTAGAGTTAAGTACATGAATTCATTTTGAGTTAGCCTTCATAAAGAAAGTATAACTATAAATAAGTTGTTTGTGACTTACATATTTTTATAAAAGACCCAAACCTTTGTCAATTTATTTTATTTGTATGGGATATAGATTGGGATATACCTTATTCATTTTTCCAAATCCTTATATTTTGTACCCATATTGTATCAAATATCAAGAACCAAACTCTGGGTTGTATGATTGTGACAAAAGAGTATTTTCTTGGTGGACTAATGCATAATGTTTGAAAGGACTGGTATCTATTGGCCATGTATAAATATATCTATGGTGTCTAAATTTTAAGCATGCATGAAAATTAGAAGGAACTTAATAGATATCATGTATTAAAGGTTGTCCCAAAATTATATGTTATAGTTAAAATCATTTGGCATAACTTGACATAAATTAGATAATGTATGAGGTGCCACAATGACGTTGAAGGATATATTCCCTAAGAGCTGTCAAGAAATGTTATCAGATCCTTTTATACGCATGTTGGAGGGTCTCAAATCTTTAGGTCTAATGTCAATTAAATAAAATAAGGATATCTTTCAAATGTTGAGTTCCAAACCACTATCCACTATGACTCTTTTAACCATTTTATTAGACACACACCTAAATGTATATCTGCTAAATATGAATTTATAAGGTCTTGAGGTGGTAAATTATTTTTTCCAAAACAAATATTATATTCCATCTATTTGATATTATTTAACATGGAAGTTAGACATATGGAGGATCCACATTACATGGTAAAAAGGCCATCCATAATGCATCTAAAAGAACATCTTTATAATGTGAAGAATGACAAAATAAGTTGAAGAGTGAATTTTTATCAATAATATTTTTGGGAGATGTTTTAATATGGTGGGAAGTATAAGAGTATTTCATGCATTCCCTTTGGCACTTTTTGGTAACATGCAGAAGTTAATTATAAATTTTATGGAAGTAGAAAGTATACGATAATGTATTTGATTTGAGATAATTAGATTTTGAACTCATTATAGATTTTATTCAATTCATCATACATGAAACATAAAAAGAAACAATAATCATTATATAGTTTAAAATTAAGTAACCGATAGATATATTCATGCTGAATATGTTGATATTAAAATGAAATATGATTTGTAACCTATGAAATCTTATCAAATCATAAATCACAAATAGAGAATTAGGAATCCCTAAATTGATAAATAGGGTTTGGAGACAAGAGGTTGGGTTCACCAAATGTTTAGCACTAAAGTCTAGATTTATGTAATATAGATTTAAATGGGTAGATATATACTAGGTCACAAGGATGGTAGACTATCTCCTGAGTGGGATAATTAATTTAAAAAACTCAGACAAACAAATATTGAATTTCTTGTACTAAGATATATGAAAAATAGAAAGTACATCTACACTATATATTACAATGATAATGAAAAAATATAATTATTTTTTTATGATGCTTATATGTGTGTGTGTGTGTGTGTGTACATACATATACATACATACATACATATATATATATATATATATATATATATATATATATATATATATATATATGTATGTATGTATGTATGTATGTATGTATGTATATAATATATATATATATATATATATATATATATATATATATATATATATATATATACATATATACATATATACATATATATATATATGTATACATATATATATATATATATATATATATATATACATATATACATATATATACATATATAATAGAATGGAGGATTTGAATTGATTCTAAAACTATCAAAGGGATTACTATCATGTAGAGATTTTCATTACTATGCATGGATGTCTTGATGGATTACTTAAGTGGAAAACAACACAAAGATGTACCTAAAGAGTGGAAATCACCAAATCTAAATAAAGGAAGGTGATGAATGAGAGACTAATTTAAAAATGCATAAATTATTATACAAATGGTTAGTCATGTGACTTAGATTTAGTACATCAATGTGACTCGTTAATGAAGTGTTGGACACATTTCTTACCAAGTTTGTCATAGTATATTTAGATGACATAATTATTTCTAATAGAATAGAGTGTGGAATATTATTGGATTCCATACAAGTGTTTCAATGGTTATGAGATGAAATTTTATGAGTAAATTTGAGTAATATAGCTTCATAAAGCAAAATTTAGTTTACTTGGGTTTTTTAATATTTCAAAAAGGTTTGAAAAGGGATCCAAAAAAATTGTGTGCTAACATGAGTGATTTCCACCTAGGAGCATGTTTGAGGCGTGAATATTTCATGGCTTGAAATGTTTCTACAATAAATTCATTAAGACTTTTAGTGGGACATTCGTAGTGATCATTGATTTGATGTGTAAAGATATAAAATAATTTTTACAAAGCACTAAAGTGGAATATAATTTTTAGCTGTTAAAAAAAGTATCTAAATAATTAGTGTTGGCATTGCCAAATATCAGTAAGGTATTTCAGGTAGATTTTGAAATTAGAGGAACAAAATATGATAAAAAATGAGTCAATATGGTAGGCCTATAACTTAGTTTAGTGATAAATTGAATGATGCAAATAATAAGTATTCAATACATGATCAAGAGTTCTATGTCATAGTGCAATCACTCAAAAAGTTACGGCATTATTTTTTTTAAAGAAATTTTTATACATATATACCATGAATAACTACAATTAATAAATATTCAATGAAAATTCACTAGATACATATGAATTAGGTTGAGTTTCTTTAGAGCTAGACATTTTTGTTGAAACATAAAAGTAGAAAGTCAAGTAAAGATGCATATATGTCGAGTAAAAGGTGTCTCATATTGAATGAGATGAAAATAAAAGTCATAGGATTTGATTATTTCATGCAAGAAGGATTTATTATTTGCTGAGGTAAAATCCAGGTTTTATAGGGACCTAGAACCACTAGCATGTAGTACAAAAGATTTAACAAGAAAAAAATAAGGCCAAGGAGCCAAAAATTAAAAAAAAAATTGTTGTACTAGAATGAAAGAAAAAAATAGGAAAATAGAATAGAACTAGAAGGAAAGCCCCTCCCGAAGGTCTTTAGCTTCTATAGTGTCCTTTATTGGAATGATCTATTTTTCCTTAGAAACTTTTACCCAAGTGCGGTTCTCAAGGCTTTTAGCATCTTTACCAAGGAAGATCATTCAGGGGCACTTTTTTCCTTTAACCTGCATGGGGGATTGCTTAGGTGGGACCCCCTTGGGGGAACCTTGAGGGGGGATTTAAAAACCTTTCATGATTGAAAGGTAGGGGACTAAGTGAGCTGGGTAGATTGAAAAAAATCTTGAACTATGGCTTTGGTCTATTTTTGTAAAGAATTATGTCCTAAATGAGTCTAGCCAAACCCAACCCTACTTGTTGAATCTTACAATTAATGTTTTCTAGGTACAGTTTGTTCTTTTCCAGCTCATCATTCACAATGGCTTTCCCTTTATATGCTATCTTCACTAGGATATTGAGTTTGAGTGAGATAGGTTTCAATTTGGGGATAAACAGATTAAGGATGGGGTTATTAGGGGGGACTTTGATAATCTCTCCTAGGGGGTGCGATAAGAGGGTTGGTTGGATCCCTCAATGGTAACCTTCATCAGGGAGTCCTCCTAGGATTCCTCCCTAGAGAGGGAATCCCTGGGGAGAACTTCCCAATCATAAAGGGCTTGGCCATTCTTGACTACAAGGAGAATCAAGCCTTGGTAAAGAATGGGATTGGTGTCATTTACTTGGTGCATCAAAATGGTAATCTTAAGGGAATTTAGAACAAATTATGGTAGGATAATTTTGTAACCAATAAAATGATTAAGAAGCAGAAAATGGTGGGAAAATATAAGAGTATATTTGCCTTCCAGCATCATGTAGTGCATGGGAGGCAAATATCAAGCCAATAGTGCGAGAGATCAGCCCATAAAAATCCTTCGATGTCCATTTACACAAATTAATTTATATTTAAGAAACATTGTAGTGACTCTTTATTTTTTGTTTGATATTTGAACACCTCAGTGCCTACACATGACATTCCAGTTGCTTCATCAATGAACTCCTCCAAAACATTAATAGTGATACCATAGATTGTCACTTTTTGCTTATTCAAAGCTATCACGAATTAATAGGAAATCTCAACATTGTTTTTCATGACTTTCTCCATGAACTCCATGAGTCCCACCTTTCTAAGCTTCTTCCATACTTTTTTCTATTTGTGGACCTCCTTGCAAGAAATGGGTTCCAATCTATCCCTATCACCACCCATGGAGACTGTGTGTGCAGAGTTAATGTGGGTAGAATGAATTTTCTGGATGGGGTAGATTAAAAATAAACATGAATGGTTTCAGAATCCTTTCGAAGGCTCATAATAAAAACTATGTCCCTTTCTTCTACAATAATACTCAATTATATCCCGCAAGAAGGATTGATATCACAAGTATATCAATTAGAGTCATTGTAATAAAAAATATTGATGAGTGGGGCCCCTTTATATTTATAATACTCTATATATTCCATCAAAGAAAAAATTAACTCAATAAAATTAGTTCACCCATAATCATCAGTAGCTTATATCTTCACATTGTTCAGCACTTATGTCACCATGGGATGACTCATAGGGCTGCCAACACATTTCTTACTATAAGAGGTGAGTTTATTTGGAATAGGTAAAAAAGGCCTGGTAATCATAATCAAGGAAATATTTGGATTATTAATATTAGGATTTAAATTAGGAAAGAATGCAACATGACCAAACATAGGTAGATCACTAGGAATAGATTCAATGGTAGTATACATGCATTGAGAATACTCATTTTTAGTACCTCATCCATAAATATGATATATCCAAGGGGATACACTTGGGACTCTATGGGATGAATTAAAAAAACTCATAGAAGAAGATGGAATGTTATCAAAAAAGTTCTAGAATATAGGGTCGAATACATCAAAATGACTAGAAACATGAATTCCATGTTGAAAAATGCTATAATAAATGTTGATATCCTTACAATCATGAAAATATCTCCCATGAGAATCATTCTATGAAGGTGTGTTATCACCTTCTTGTTAATTATTTCTTCTCCAAACATTTATTCCTAAAATATGGGAGTTTGAGGTCCACCTTGACATACTACTTAAAAATAAAAACTCATTCAATTTATATATAATCAAATACTCTAAATAATTAAATGTTCATAATCATTTTCACCATTTACAACCAAATTGAAAACTACCACTGTATTACAAATTTCAATAAAAAACCTTTGGTAGTTCAAATCATCTTATAAATGAGTATAGTTTATTATAACATCATGTCAAATATGAAATGAAAATTGCATAGTCAAAATATTTTCCCAAAATGCAAACATTCTATTAATTAAATTTCACTATGATAATCAATATCATTCCAATGTTCATATGGTATACTTCACAACAAGTTCACCATTTAATACCAAAATAGGAAACATTTAATAGCTAAACTTTACATTAATAAACAAGAAATTCATAACTTTTTGATAGAAAAATGTAATCATTATATTGTTTCCACATGCAATCAGAACTATTATGACAAATTATCAACCATGGCCAACCAACTGAAAACTCTATATGAATATTAAATGTAGTATTTTTCACATTTATGTAGATGAGAAATTTTTAGGAATATGCAAACCCTAAGGTCATGAAAATCATCTTAGCAATTGAGTGTACTCGCAAAATCAAACATAAAGAACTCTTTATACATAGAATACTAAAAATACTTTTGTATCAAATCATTCAAAATCACTGTTTGCATTATCTTATTTTGCACAAACATTATTATTGAACACAACCTTATAGAACTTAATATCTTTTGTTAATATAAACTAGTCTAAAATTGACATGAATGTATACACCTAGATCAAAATAAGAATTATATGCACAAAAAATTTGAACACTTATCATATCAAAATTATAATATACCTTTTTTTTTTCCAAATTGCATGAATAAAATTAACTTTGTATCTTCAAAATTCAAACAATAAATTTTATACCCTTATGTTTAATAAAAAACATCTTATTTCATCATTTAAAACAAGTCAATTGAATCTTTTTGAGTATGACCTAGAAGGAACAACAACATAAACCTCATATCCTTATCTCACCAAGACAATCATACTACCTGTAGCATGTATAGATAACTAGATAGGTAAACTCAACTTATTCACTTATAATACTTAAATAACATAATGCAAATATATTTTTTAACTCATTCAAAACAATAAAAAATATGCCATTTCTTCATACAACACCAAATATGTCTACCTAGAAGTGGTTAAAACTATAAACATGTATCAAAAATTGTACCATGGAAACCTACAAAAAAAATATGTTAATAATATTTTTTAAATACAAAAACTTCTCAATTGAAAATGGTAACTGTATCACAAAATACCAAGACCCTTGAGGAATTTGATAGTCAAAAATGAAAACCGTTGTATGTATACATTACTTATTATAGAGAAAATATTTAATAAGCATGCATGATAAATTTTCATTCATCAAAAAACTCAATGCACAGAAGGAAGTCCAAAACTGGATTTGAGCCATAGTAACCTACATCCTCGCACATTCACAAATTGAAATCTCCATGTAAAGTGAAATGTATACACAGTCGCATTCAAACAAATCCAAATGATTTATACAAACAAGCGCATGATTGTATGATTTCTTTCAAAAATGTTACTTAAAAAGCATACAATGCATTCAGTCTAAGTATCCATCAAAGAAGAAATATTTCACTACATAGAGGCTTGAAAATAATAAATATGGCAATAAAAATGCATATCTTAAACAAAAAACACCGATTACATACCTCAATAAAAATTTGAGCACGATAATAACATTCGAATAGGCACAATCTAACATCTAAGTCCAACAGCCAAATCCATAGAGATCATCTTCTACAACAAGCTTGACAAATGATCTACGAACCAAGAAATTGACACGTTTTATGATAATGTTGTTTTTGTAATTGCCAATTAATGGGAAGGAGAGATGTGTCCACTAAATTAGTGTATAGAAACCACTACTTGCAGACTTCACACTGCTAAACCAATATATATATTCACTAAACACCTAACATACCTTCTCAACTACCACCATGTTTACTAATACAACATATACGTTCGAGGCAAGGATAAGGATTTAAAATGTCCGTGTTAAATCAACCCACCACTAAGTCAAATCCACCATGTTCACATCAAACAAGAGATATGCCTCAACTATCCTATTCACTGCAATAAAACTATCAAATGGAATGTATTCCATGCATTGATTATGATGTTTCTAAGTCAAAATATGCAAGTTTAAAAGTATTTTGAAACGTTACAACTTAATTAAATCACCCTAAAATGTTACAAATTAAAAACTATGCCAATTAATCATACTAAACATTTAACACCTTATAAATGATTATGATATATAATCATAGGGTTAAAAATATGCATTTATATCAATCGTAACCAATCATATATTTATGCATATTACCTTGCCAACGCATAAGAGGATAATCTTGAGAGGTGGAATAATCAAGACTCACTATTTTATACATGGTCTCATCTTTCCATCATTGTCAATAAAATACCACATAATTCATATATCAAATTTATTATGCGACATCATATCACCTTGCAATATATCAAAACATAATCCATGCATATCAAATCGTATCACAAATTGTAACACCAATTTTAACCAAACAAGAAAGAGCATACCGGATTATAACTACATCCTGATTTAACTATAAGAATGAGATGCAAATATATTAGATTTTTTAACAGAATGCTTATAATTTTAATTGGATCAAACTTATCCTGCATCATCTTCAAATAATGTTACGACTAATTAAATCATTTCCACATGGCAATATTTCACATTGAAATATACACATAGAAAAAACTATTTAAATAAATGCATGCAAGTTAACCCCGGGAAAAGATTTAAATGTTATGACCAAAAGACATCATATGACAGAACTAATCAGGTCAAGACTTTCCAAAAAAAATAAAAGGGTACTGAAATTAGACATAACAGGTAGTGGTTAGAAGGAAAACGTCAAAAAAAAATCTCTTACAAAGTGGTTAAATCTGACCCACCTCAATCACATAGATTTACTCAAAAATATTAATATGCTCACAAGCCTTGAGAAAGAAAAGTGTCACTAAAGTTAGTTGATTGTGTTTAAATATACACAATTCTCCTTGAATGCCATCAAATAGCATAATGAGTGATAGCGCTTCATGAGGAAAATTGGTCACTAGGACGTCATTTAATAGGTAGTAGGACGAGTCTGGTCGACTAGTTTTAGGACAGGTTTAGAATGTCTACAAATTTGTTGATTTTTCAAAACAATTTGTATAAAATAAAGTATTAGTCGCATTAAAACTGTTGTTGCAATGACATTTTGACACTTCTTATGGTTTGTTAATAGAGTCCACGGTTACAAATATATTATAATTTTATGAAATCTGGCAAAAATAAAGTAAGTTTTAAATTTTTTTTTAAGATATATAAATGAACGTTAATTACCTTCATTTAACATATATTCATTTAATATTTTAAATTTTTTAATAGCTCTATAAATAAAGCGAGAACCAATGGCGGCAGCACACCGAAGATGAGTACCACCTTTGGGCCACACAATTAGGTTCTCTTCTCAAGTTCATTATTCGTACTTCTTTCCTCCCCACACAATTATGCACTAAGCCGTACTGTGCATTTTCTCCATTCTTGTAGAATTTCCCATACCATGTTCCAAGTATCTGATCGATTCAATTGACAAGACTTTTATCCGGGCTTCATTTATCTGCCTGATTTTTATGATCCCACACTATATAATTGGAGACAATCTACTTTATTACCACACTTTGCAGAAAATGTTGACAGTTACAACAGCCACCCAAACTGAAAAAACCCAAAAAAAAACTCGGAACAACTATAACCATAAATTTACTGTATAGGAATGCATTGCATATGTGCTATTAAAAATAATGCTAGATTTGTTTTATTCTACCAAGAGGAATCTTGGACTTGAACGAAGGATCGATCCCGCGTCCTTCCTATTTTGATCATTTCAATAGACGACTAGACTATTGTAACAAAGTGACGTTGCAAACATGATTTATTGATAACAAGTGCATGGCAGAGTTTGGGGAAAAGGAGAATAGTGATGAAATCTGTCGAGCGGATTTTGTTCTGTCGTTACGATGAGATACGTGACGCATGGAATTATATAGATAGAGAAGATCATGATAATCGAGCCTATCATGCTGTTTAGTCGCCCAACGAATGGAAACAGCATTGCCAAGACCCACGGCACGAATGCCACTGGCAGACTTGAAATCACTCTTACCAGATAATGTGATCGATGCACTGTCAACTCCTCCTCCCATACGAAGATTAGCGACATCACAACCACCCAGATGCAACTGCCTGCATTATTCATCATTTTTTATTAAATATTAACAAAATGGTGTATATATGAGAAAGCAGAGGAATTTCACTCTCATGTTACCTGGTGAGGAATTATGAAGCCCAATGATATGCTTCTGAAAGTAGAATGTGGAAGCACCGAGAAGGCATTGGAATGCTCCAAAAGCTCATCTACAAAGACCAAGTAGAGTACCATATAGTGCGGCATGGTGATTGTCATCACATACCCCACTGTAAAAAGATATACATATTATTATGCTCTTGACCGCCACATAGCATGCATGATCGCTCTGATTAGCATTGCAATTGATATTAATTTCAGGACATAAATCACTGAATGCTAAAAATAATTAAAATCCATATAATTGTGTGTGACTGTTGATTACACAGTGATTGCTTGGCCACCGAATGCAAAGAGTACATTGGTGGTCCCTGTGAAAAACTTTTCTATTGACACTGGAGCAGAGTGCTGCACATCGGGTACCTGAATTATGAATTATGAATATGCGCATAAGTCCAGAGCCTATTAATTTCGTTCATTGATTGCAATTGTAAGGAGGAGTTTAATTTTTAATTTGGCAGTGATGAAGACATGTAAGGACCATGTACCAGGCGCCATAAGTTGTAGTGAGCACTCCTATGATGGACCGTATTCTCAAATTGCGGAATATTGGAAGGAGAACAGTGAGTGTATAAATGCTCTCAAATGTGATTTCCCACTTTTGTTTGTTGTAGTTCGATTTGAGGGAATACACATTGATAAACAGGCTAATTAAACAGATTACAAATATTGCAGGTCGAAGAAGAAATCAGAAGCAGTGAGGTTGGATAATTCATAATTTTAGTTACCTTGCACAAGCTATGATCTGCATGACTGCTAGAGATCTCGTGGCCAACTGGATCCTTTGTGGCAAATTTAACATGATTGAATCCTTTGAGGATAGGGAGGTGCGTCAGCAAAAGAGAAGCATGGTTTCACATGCGCAATAAACTTGGTTTATTCTATCCCAATCACCACTGCTGCCTTCCTGCCACCTCACCTTGGTTCAATTGGCCCAACTTACACCAATGCTTTGACAAAATGCCGAAACAATTGGATCTACTCTTATTGCTAAATAAATCATTTTCTCTCTTACCAATAATTTTGACTGCGTTATGGCAGTCATTTATGATGTCTTTCTTTCGGACCACCTTCCCATCAAATTTGAGATTAAACGTTCTCTTCTTGAAATCAAGAATGCTCAATTTTATCTTAATACCACGCACTTGCATCACTGGTAGACCTAGAATCTCATTATTAAAACTTGAAATACTGCTTTCAAGCACAAAAATAATATGACCTCACACTATGAATTCAACTGAGACTCATGAGTTGGAGATTTCACTCATTGATGAAGATCTAAGAAAACATGTTATGGAGGTACAAATATCAGTCTCTTCAAATTGAAGAGTAAAAGCTCCAGAATGAAGCTCTCAATTCCAAATGGAAAGTTAATTCCACTTAAAGAGTCTAAAAAGGTTTGATCATGTGTGCACAAATATCATTGAGCCAAAACAAACACAATTTTATCATGTATTATTCACCAAGGTTTCCTAATTGGTACTCTCATGGTGCATCTTGGTATCACTCACCTTGTTTTATTTGTGTTCAACCACCTAAAATATTTAAAACATATTTTCTAGTTTTGTAAGCTTACTCACTTTGTTTGGTAGTAGATTCACACCATCTTCCAACCCTTCCATCCTTAGATGTTTATCTGAAAGATGGTGTTTTTAGGTGACTCGACTATTATTCCTATTGTTTTATCAAAATTTAGAAAATAGGAGATACTAGATCCTAATTAGACAAACTATTGAGTAAAATCAGAATGCTACATATGTGCAATAAATGATATAAACTAATTTGAAACTTGTTAAATATAGAAACATACTAAAAGGGGGAAATAACAGAAACAAATTACTTAGCTGAAAATCCAACAATGTAAGATTATGACTGAGATTGAAAAAGTGATTGTGCAATTATATGATGACACTATGAATCAAGAACATAACTTCACTTGCAATTTGGATAATGTCATTGAAATTAGACAGGGCATAGTGCACTAGTGTCATGAGGGTGCAAGGATATCATGTAGGGTTTTTTCCATGTGTGTTATTGACTATTGATATTGTATATGTGTTTTGTGATGTCTAATCTAAGGTAGAAGCCATTGGGTACCTTCTTCTTAATTTGAAACCCTAACTTGATTAAAAAAATGATTAATGAATGGAATAAACAAGAAAAAAAGGTTAGTGGTTGAAGTTTGTCTCGACCTCAAGAACCCCTGTGTTGAGTGATGCCTACATCCCAATACTCTAAAGAGGGATCAAACTATGTGTCGTTATCTCATGCTACAATTGTCGTTTATAGGGATTAAAGTCCATGTAGTTATCCCATGCTATGATCTACATGATTACCAGAAATCCCATGGCCAACTGGATCTTTTGTAGCAATTTTAACTTGATTGAATCCTTTGAGGATAAGGAGGTGTGCAAATGAAATAGAAGCATGATTTTATATGTGCAATAAACTTGGTTTATTCTATCCCAAGCACCATTGTTGCCTTCCTATCACCTCACCTTAGTTCACTTGGTCTAATTTATGCCAATGCTTTGATGGAGCACTAGAATAGTTGGGTCATGTGCTTATTTCTGAGCAAATCATTTTCTCTTTTGCAAATAATTTTCGCTTCCCTATGGCAGTCATTCTTGATGCCTTACATTCAAACCACCTTCTCATCAAATTTTAAATTGAATGGTCTCTTCCTCAAATCAAGAATACTCAATTTTATCTTAATACCATACTCTTGCATCACTCTTATACCTAGAATATCATTATTAGAAGTTGGATTCTTAACTGAAGTGCATAAATCATATGGCCTCACACTATGAATTTAGCTAAGTTTCATGAGTTAAGACTTGGACTATTTAATGAATATATTCAAAAACATGTTGTTATGGAGGCATAGATATTAGTATCTTCAAATTTAAGAGCAAAAGATCCAAATTGAAGCTCTCAATTCTAGATGGAAAGTTAAATCTAATTAAAGAGTCTAGAAGGAAGGGTTGATCCTATGTGTATAAATATTATTAAACCAAATCAAACCATATTTATGTGATTTATTTTCACTAATATCTCTCAATTGTTATGTTTGCGGTGCATCTTGGTATGGGTCACCCTATTTACTTTGCGTGCAACCATGCAAAATATTCAAAACATATTTTATGGTTTTTAAAGCTTACTCACTTTGCTTGGCAATGGATTCACACCCTCTTCTAACCCTTCCATCCTGAGATGTACCTATAAGATAGATCTTTTAGGTGACTCAATAACTATTCTTACTATTTTATGAAAATATAGGAAATATGAGATGCTAGATCCTAATTAGACAAATAGTTGAGTAAAATTATAATGTTACAAATATGTAATATATTACACAAACTAATTTGGAACTTGATAAATATAGAAACATAATAAAAGGGATAAATAGCAAATATAAATAACTTAGCTAGAAATTTGATAATGCAGGACTATGATTGAGACTATAAAATTGATTGTGTGATGACACTATGAATTATTCATAGGGATTCACTTATAACTAGGACAAGGGAATTCAAATCAAATAAGGGCACAATAAACTCATGTCATTAGGGAGTAATAATGTCCTCTATGTTTTTTTCTTCTATGAAAATTTTGGTATGTGTGTTGTTGCTTAATAATAATGTATATGTGTTCTGTGATATGTTATTTGTTGTGAAAGTTATTGTGCACCTTCTTATTCACTTGAAACCCTGACATGATAAACAATGATGAATGAATAGAATAAAATGTCAAAAGTTATTAGTGGTTTAAGTTATGCTTGACCTCAATTCCCCCTTTGTTACCTATATAAACATTACCTACATACCAATACTCCAAAGAGTGATCAAACTCTATGTAATTCTCACATGCTACAATGGTGTTTGTAAAATACTAGTGTAATACTAAATTTTGGTGTCATATTAGTGTAATTAAGTGATTCAACCATTAATTTTTAGCTTAGGGATACTACGGTTTTATGGACTCTATATTGAGAAAAATAGATGTTTTTCATGTGTGAGCCTCGTGTGTGCAAAATGATTTAAAATGAGGATTTAAAGTGATTGTTTAGGAATTCCTTTGTATAGGGATTGATAAACTTGTAGGAAAACCCATTATATGAATTTTAATATAAGTAATTAACATTTATTTGATGAGAGGACATCGTTGGTGAATTTGGACATTATCAAGGAATGAGTTAGTCCAAAAGCAGTAATCTTGTCTAAAGAGCAAACACAACTAAAATGGAAGTGTGGATCAGTCTTAATGTGAGTTAAGGTTAATTAGGATGTTAGATGGGGATAATTTGAGATCATTAGTTGTTTTTGTGAATGGGTCATCCACATAGAGGTAAATGAAAAGTAGTAAAAAGATCATGTAATGAGGTATGAGCTAAGTGTGTAGAAGGAGTGATATGAAGTGCATTATTTCAACTTAAATATTAATTTATATGTCTAAATTTTTCCTAGTTTATTTTAGTAATTAAGAAAATCAAAATTACCAGAGAAAGAATTTTAGAAAACCATAGTTGAAAAACTTCTCTAGACTGCTAGTAATAACTCGACCAGTGAGAGGGTGAATGGGTGCTTGCCATAGTCAAATTCAAGGCCAAATATTATCATTAACTAGAAGATCATAGAAGATTTGGTCTTATATAGAGTTAATCATGACCTAGTCTACAAATTTATAGGTTTTTATCCTACCCTAAATGTTATGCACTCTTGGATTCAATAGACTTGGGAGTGTCACAGTGAGTATTATATGTGATTTATTATCAATGGGTATTTCATTATTATATTTTCCTCTATTACCGATAGAAATAGGGCCTTTGAGTTAGAGAATATAAATCATGGCTTTGTAGGACTACTTATTCAACCCTAAAAGGTGGGATTTCATCCTTGAATTGAATTGACTACCATACCAATGTGGATCTATTTGTACACACTTGCATTAGAGCTTTTTATTTAGAGAGTTATGGAAACCATTGGTCAATCCCTTGGAATATTTCTAGTGGTCTCTAGAGATACTCTGAAAGGATACACAATTGTATATGCTCTATTATGTGTATAAATGGCCCTTAACCAACCTTACCTATAGAGGAAGAACTCATACTTGTTGTCCTTTTTGGAATTTATTAGTTAGACTATGAGGCAATGCCTTTTTGATGTAGATTTTTTCATAAACATGGGCATTTGGCTTAGGTTTACCCCATTAATTTGAGCATAAAAATAGAGGCTCCTCTTGGAATCTAAAATCCTTGAGAAGATATTAAGGAAAAACTAAACATTTCTCAGAATGGAGAAGCTTAGCAAGATGGTTTTTAGAAGCCCAAAAAAAGGAGAAGATAAAACAATAAGAGATTGAGGAGCAAACTCAGCTCAAGCCCTTGAACATGTATGATATTTTCAAGATACTCATTGACCAAGAGGATGGACAACTCATGTAAAATGAGAATAGAATAAAATGAAAAGAGTGTTAACCATGTTCAAATTAATACTTTCCATACACCTAATATGGTTTTATAATTTAGTGACCTCGCACAATTAGACATGATAGGGGATTTGACTATACATAACCAAGATCAACCAATCTCAAAAGAAATTACTATGGGTATAGCAGAAAAGGAAAGAGATAAGACAAATCTAGGGATAAGTCAGGTTGAGAAGAGGTCAAAGATCAAAAACTTCAAAGGAGTGGGTATAAAATCCAACAAGGAATTAAGAGAACTTCAAGGAGAGAAAATGATTAATGAGGGATCAATGAGATATCTTGACTCTTATATTTCTCAAGGTACTCAATGATTATACAATAATAGAATATTAGGGGGTTAAATAATAAAACCCATAAATATGTTATTTAGATAATTTTAGAAGATAGTAACATGAACCTTTTGCTTCTCTAGGAGGAAAAAATGTCCCTTGATCTTATGCACAACATAGTAAATAAAATTTGTAGTGTTGTTGGTCATATGGAAGTGATTGTCGAAGGGACCTAGATAGGGATTGTTACCTATTGGAATGCTCTAGAATGAACAACAATAGAACATAAAAATTGGAGGGGTGTCCTCACATCTCTTTTCAAACACAATGGAATAGTTGAGCATATTTTAAGCACAAACTTCTATGGGGCTCAAAACCTTCATGCCGAGATGCAATAATGGAGAGCAGTGAAGAATATGAGACTATTTAGGTAATAGATATAGTAGATTATTGTAAGAGAATTTAATGAAAAAATTATGCTCCATGAACCAATAAGGTTACACTCTAATGCTATATCTATGGGACTAATTTATAAGTACCCAGGTTCATGTTATACACTTGGTTGGCACCAAATTTTCTCATGGTAACTTTACCTGAACCAATAAGAGGAGGGTTCCATATGGTGAGAAGGTGAAGCTAGATTTTTTTTTGTTTCAAAAGAGGATTTTGTAAAATAGAAAATTTATGTTTAAATTTTAGGACCCATTTTTGACCACTTTCCCATTTTATTATAAGGTGGAATAATAATTGGGAAGTACCACAAACCTTTTAAAATTTAAAAATTTTGAATGCAAAAATAGGAAATTCTAACCATTATTCCTCAATGGTGGGAAGAGAGTTATCCACCTTATAAGACAATGATGCACTTTTTTCACAAGCAACTTCATTAAGTTAAGGCTCAACTAAAATGGTGAAAGCATGCCAATAAGATGGAATTCCAGGCTCAAAGATCCCTTTTGGTGGTCAGATGGGATGAAGTACAAAATTGTTTTTGATAAGGGCCAATATTGAATCAACCTAAGGAAGAGGATTATGTAATTTATAAAGTTGTTGAAGACATTAACAACCAAAAGGAGATCTATTGGGAAAAAGAGAGAGAAGCACTTAGAAACTTTAAGGTGATAGAAACACAATAAATCTTCCACTATACTACTTGTTCTAGGAGACAATCCAACAATATGGAAACTCTTTGAGATAATAATGGCCAATCCTTTGATTCTATGTTGGGCATGTAGTTCCATTCCATGAGTTATTTTGCTACTATATTTAAGGAAAGTATGATGCATGAGGAAACAACCCAAGAAAATGTTATTACTTCCATACCCTCTACTATCTCAGATGATGAAAACTAATCTTTCTTTAAACCCATTGATAAAGAGGAAGCAAGGCAAGTTGTCTTTGGCATGAGTTCAATAAAAATTCCAAGTCTAGATGGTTTCTCGATAAAAAATTTTCTAATGTTTTGGGATACCCTATAGGAAGATGTCATTTTTGTTATAGATAATTCTAAAGCTAATATAGAAATGTTTTGAGCCTTGAATCATACCTTAATAACCTTAATTTTGATAGAGGAGGAGGGAGTTCATATCTTATATTTTAGACCTATTTCTATTTACAATGCTATCTATAAAATTATATATTTAATTATGGCTAGGTGGATCAAACAACTCCTTCATAATATTATCTCCTCTAAATAAAAGGGTTTTGACAAGGTCTAATAGATCTTATATGCGCTGATCTTCACTCAAGAGGCAATTCATCAATGTAAACTTCTAGGGCTAATTCAACAATTGAGATAGTAAGATGCACCAGATATAAATTCTAAAAAGTGTTCTAGAACTATCTTCACACCTACTTTAGGCATGTTCCAAATCTCTTTATGCATTATAATAGGAACAATCTAAGTACTTATCATCTTTGTCATTTCTATTTCTAGCCTAGATGTAATTTACATATTTAGACTATCTCACCATAATAAATTTAGTATATGCTTATATCTAAGTTTATCATTTAATTGGCCTGATATAGATTTTATATCACCCTTATTCCATTTCATTTATATATTATCATTATTAAGCTTAAATTAAAATACATATCACAACTTATTGCATTTTAGGGTTAAACATTTTGTGACCCTGGCCTTTAAACATCAAACCCTAGGACAAATTAGGGTTTTCTAATTTTTGTATTTTATTACATATTTTAAGCTTTTCATTTGTGACATAATGGAAAATTTTAGTATAAAAACCTGATTCCAAATGGAAGATCAAGAAGTATTGGTTACTAATGTCAATAATAACAAGGTCTTAAAAGATTTATTCTTTTATATCATAAGAGATGAAATATGTAAACAAGAGTAAGCCAAGGGTGCCTCACCTAGTAATGGTAAATATTTATAAGGTAATATATCTTATTCCACACTTATGAAATCTCCTACATCTAATGGGGGCATGGATTATGTGTTTAAACCTTTGTTCCCTGAAACTACTATTCATACATCTATTATGGAATTACTAGTCCTTTCAAAACAAATAATATTTTCAATGCCTATTACTACTTAAAACATGTTTTAATTCCCTTTGGTGACTACTCAACTTATTAATATAAATCCCACTAGGTCTAAAGTTCAATCATTCATTTAAGTTATAAAAACATTGGAAGACAAGATTACAAACATTGATCAAAAAGCTTTAAAATCCCCTCATGTTATAAGCTTACAAGATATATTTCATAACCCTTTTACACTTGAAATATATTTTCACTCTCTGCCAGATAGATTTGTTGAACCTAAGTTCACATTTTATGATTGAAAGGGTGATCTTGAACAATATTTTTGAACCTTTCATATGGCATGCCTTGACTATGATTCCAATGATAGAATTTTGGCAAAATTATTTCTATGAAGATTGAAAGTCTATGATTTGTGGCAGTTTTATGATCTAACTCTCCAATCCATAAAATCTTTCAAACCTCTTTTAGACCAATTTTTAACACACTTTTACATTAAGATTTCCAAAACGGTTTCCTATGCCGAAAATACCAAAATAAAAAAAGAAACCAATGAGCATATCAATGAATATGTCTTGAGATATAAGATAATTCCAGCAAAAATGATAAATCCTATGATAGATAAAGAGTTACAAGAAAATTTCAAGTAAAATTTTCTTTCTCTTTTATATGATTCCATTTTATTTAATAATTTTCAATATTTTGATGACTTATGCCATGTTGTACAATATTGTGAAATGAAGCTTATGTTGTTGAATAAGCTCATATATATCACAAACACACTAGTTGCATATGCATCTAGTGTAAAAATTATAATAAAACTACGTGATAATATAAAACCTCGTAAGCATAAAAATAAACAACCACCAAGGTTAACATAGTTTCACAATAGCCTAATCGACTTGTCTTATCTAATGCACCAAGGAGATAGTTAACATGTTTACTTAAGTCCCTAGCTTCATTACTCCTATGATTACTAGAGAACCAGATTATATATCTCTCTCTCATCCTATTGAGGTTGATATGAGTCAACCTCTACCTAAAGGATATGATGTGAGTGCTTATTTTGATTATCATCAAGTACTAAAACATTATACGAGTAAATGCTTTTCATTAAAGTACAAGATCCAAGATCTTATCTATGACCAAAATATTTCATTCAAGAATATTTCAAATAAATTTAGTTCATAATATAGTAATCTCCATAAAAAAAAAATTAACAATCCATTTCAATACCATTCTAAAAAGGAACTAGAAGTCCAAATGACATACAATGCACATCCTCATCTATCACATTATACACACATAGTAGATGGGATTATTGGTACTTAAATATAACAAATACCTGTTATGGTTTAGAAACCTTCTATTTCCTTTGATTAAAGTGGAATTAAGGATGATGACTTTGATCTTCATTCCATATTCATTCAATCATACCATGATAAACACCCCATATGTAGTGTTATGATTGATACTGGTGCAAGTAAAAATTTTTGCATCATAACATTACTTGTGCACTTGGGTTTTACTCATCATGACTTACACCCCTCTACCATATGAATTAGAGCATTTTATGGGACCTCCTACAAGGTTTTTGAAGACATTGACTTGCCTTTGTAGGTTGGTCCTACACATGTGTTTACTACATTTTCAATTATCCCTTCGATATGTAGCTTTGATATGTTATTGGGAAGATCTTGGATACAAACTCTTAGATGAGTACCTTATAAAATAGATGGATATATCAAATACGTTCATGCTAACTGGTTAATTATAAGAAACTTATAACCAAACCACTAGCTATCAATCCTCCTAAGTCTAATCCACCACAAAAAGATAAGAAACATGCAATCACATTTACTAGGTGGTTGGTACTTGAGAAACCATTACATCAAAGACATACAATGGATTCCATAGAATAATAATATTCTAATACACATAATGTTTAGATATACAAAATATCTAAACATGTTCATTGTACTGCTACTCCAAAGAAACAAATAAATCACTCAATGATGGGTTCCAAAAATACCTACTCTGGTTACTCATACTATTGCTTCATGACCAAAGAGTGTTATTATATATGCAAAGCACCATTGATAGAATAGTGACATATATATGGTTTATATACATATACATGAGGTGTTGCACCATATTTATAGTGGGTAGATATCTATGGCCATCAGTTGGATCATATCATAATAATTTATTACCATCAATTTGCGTCAAATTCTCATAATAATCCTTCGTCTTAAAAAAGACAATGCCTTATTTTCACAATAAAGTATTATTATTTATCTTTATTCCCTATTAATTTTAAAACCTACCAAATAATCTATTAATAACTAACTTCCAACTAATCTTAAAGGTTACAAACCACCTCATAAGAATTCCCACACCTCTCCTTATAAAATTGCTCAAAAATAGTAATATTTTATTAATTACTTAGTCCTTTTTATACAAAATTGAAACTAATAAGTATTTCAATTCCAAATAATCAATATTAACTATATTTATTTTTCTTTCTCCTTATCTAAACCCAAAGATAATGTTGGAATGAGCATTTTATCCATAAGATTGAATTATTTTAAAAATGGACATGACTTTCTTCCCTTCCCAAAATTTGTTGCCCATAAGCAATTACAAACAATGCTGTCCAAGAATCATCGTGCCAATGTGATGAATTAAATTGTAATGCCTATGTAATATGAATCATATACCTATCAAGTGATACAACTCTTGCCAAATATCCCTCAAATATATAATTTCCCTAACATTTAAAACATGCTTCTAAAACTCGTGTACTTTGATCACCTTTTTCAAAATAGCTTAACCTCACAAGAATAAATATTAAATAAATATGCATGACTCATAACATCATAAATATAAACCTTCAGAAGATCCATGCTGTAATCCATGATTTTAATTTTCCATATATGACTTCGATCAAGAAAACAAAATCTAATTGTACTAACCCCTCTATTTTGAATGTTACCAAAATCCCAAACAAAACTAAAAAAATATTCACCATGATTCCACTACACCACTATAATAAGTTTATATATTAAAAGCTTTGCTTAGCCCCTATTGTAACCCTCTTACTGAAATTTAACTTTTGAAAGTTAGAACTCAAATGTTTCTATTTTTGAAACATACCCACCTTCTTGATGCTTCATCTTGGTACAAATATTATTCATCTTTTTTCCTTCTATATTTTGTTGAAGATTCATAACTTATGTAAGGCCCACTATCTCTTGCAAACTTTGCATATGTTCTACAAATGATAGAATTAGCTTGATTCATTTCAATAAATTCATTTATCATGAATTGATATGAAAAACCAACCATTTTTCAGCATAAGTTAATATATGTATATTTGATTTTCTCCAAAGTGTGCATGGTGTTATAAATAAGGGCCTCTAAATAAACCATGAGGTTCCCATCAAAAAAAAAATTGACTTATTGAAATTATCCTCTATGCATCCTAGGAAGAAGAAAAAGCATGTAACTTGATTCTAAATGTGTGATATGCCAAATTTTCATATAGATTTATGATCCTAGGAGTAAATGGGTAATCACCATAATACACATATTCTGAAAAAAAATGAAATTCAACATGGTGTTTACCTTGCTAATGTCTAGAAATATCTCCTAGATCCCATGTTTGAATGTGTGAGAATTTTTGGGAAGTATTGTATATGTGGTGTCTTAAATAAAAATGCTTTCCATGATGGAAATAACTTTCTCCCTCCTTTAAGTTAATAAGTATTCCTTTCCTCAAAGTGAGATTATCTCCACATGAATACAACCCATCACATATGGAATATATCATTCTAATACTAGGAACTAGTTTCTACTCTACTTGATTGCCATTATTAGACAAGAGGTGACATCCTTTTATTTTTTGCATCTGACTTAGAACCTAAAAATATTTATCCTTGTTATCAATTACAACGTTTCGTGTATGCTCATCTATAATAAATTTAGACATTATTCTTCTCCAATTGCATGGGATGATGAAATTATTTACAATAGTGATATTAATCATAAAAACTCCACCTTTAATAGTTATCAAACTATCACTATAATCCCTCACCCCTTTGTACAAATGATATTCAACTTGATGGAAAATGTCTCTATGTCCTTCATTACAAATCATAATTTTCACCTTTTTATCGTGCTTAGAGTACTTTCCATGATGACCAAAATATTTAGAGGACATAGTGTAGAGTAAATCCATGTTATTACCATCACTTTCATATTTTGAATTATACTCATAAGAAAGGTGAAAATTCTTACCATTTTATTCATTGATGAGGTTAAACAAACTAACCTTTTTTGGTCCTTAGTGGATTAAATAATCAATCACTACAACTTTCAATCCTAAAGCTATTTTCCTCGAAATATGTTTTTGAAGTTCCCAAGCATGATGTAGACTTACACTTAGTTGTTGCCTAAACACTTGCTTTTCATTACCCATGAATTAAATATTTTCCTTAATTTTATATAGGTTTTGTTTTGGTTGGGTGATTATCATCTTGTCTTCCTTATCCCTTCTTCTCCAATCATCACAAAGAATGAGTTCTCATTGCATTCTCTATACATGTCTACAATATGGTAAATTTCATTTTAATTATAGGATCCACTTAAAATTTTAGTAATAAGTGTCTCAAACAAACACCTGGATCACATTATCTTAAACATATAAGTACTCTTTCATCCTTTTTATTATACTTTCCCCACTGATAATACTTTTTCAATAATAAAGTGACAAGCATCAAATCCATACTAGTATTATTTCTTTCATGCCATACACTATAATCATGAAGATAATCAATTTGGTTACCATTAGTTGTTGATATACAAGTTTTTGTAAGTTTAAAACTAACATTTGTATCCTTTGATTCACTTTCCTCATGTACATGTCTCCCAATAAGGTCATTTTGAAACTCCTCATAAACTACTAGATCCAAGACATTCATTTCATTTTCATAAGAATGTTCTAAATGTATGTCTTCAGTTTTTTATACTTATAATATCAAAACACCATCAAACTGAAGACACCAAATATTTTTATCACCTTCAATTATACAATTATCCTACAAATCACTATTATGTAGCATGTATTTAATATTTTGAATATTTATGGGTGAGTCATGAACAAGAATAACTTTCTCACTTATGCATTTATCAAGCGATACTTCATCTTTAACTTCATTAATATGATTATTTTGTTGATCTATAATCTCATAAGTCATTGATTTATCAAATTTCATACCTCCTAACTGCATGGAAGATTCATCCAAGTTTTTTTCTTCCACTTTCTTGAAAATAAGATTTTTCTTTATGATCCATTGTCATAATTTGTTCCTATACTTTTTATGGTTATGATGTATCCATCACCTCTTTTGGTTATATGATAGTACTTTATAAATCTTTATATTTTTTTCTAGCTTCAACTATTCTTTAGTATAACATTTTCGACTTACCTCCCAAGGTTATTTGTAAGAGAAGGAAGTTTTCTTCCCCTGAGTTCATTTTTAGTATCATCCTCTTTTTTGAGATGTTTTATCGAAAACTAAAATTTTCATGCTATCGAGAAATATTTAAAGTGAATTGGTCATTTTATCTTAGTTATTTTTTATTTACACCATTTTTTCATGAATAATAACTATGTTTTTTCCATATTTTAAAAATATCAAAAATCCTCCCATGTTAAACAAATCAATGTACCCATTTAAAATATTTAGTTTCTCTCTCTTTCTCAGAAGCATCTATTCCTAAAATCATACATGTTGTAAAAGTTTTGGATTTGATACCACTATCATGTACCCTTACTAAATTTTATATATAAATATTAGATCTAAAATTCTTTTGGTATTGGGAACAATTTCCATAAAATTTATGTCCATCTCTACACTTGCTAGTGAAACCTAAATTTGATCATTTATATGGAATAACATAGTAACTCCAAAATAGAACGTATGAAAACTTATATTGAATTAAAATATAGGTAAAATAATATTAAATCACTATAATAATCATTCCATAATATGTATGGATCAAAATATAAATTTTGGGCAAAACCCCTTCCTTGAACTACATAGTAACACTACAAACATTGCTTGAAGCAGAATAAAAATTCAAAACAATTATAACATGAACACAACAAATTATAAAATACTGAAATGACCTGAAAATAACCCCATAAGACACTTTATATCTATTGTAACAAACCAAAAAGTTTAAAAAATCCTCTATAACCTCTCCTCACACCAACTGCCTACATAAAACACTAAAAACCACTTGAACTCTCACTCCTTCAAGCTCTATTATAATAATTATGTGAAATTTCACCTATAGATCAAGTGGGTTTCATACTAAAATACTTGGGATCAATGGGTTCAATCCAAAGACCTCCAACAACCAAATGTTTTCATTCTAGTTACATCTAATAAACATTGTTCAACAAGAGAAGTTAATTAATTTAGTAAAAGATCCTTCAGAATGATATTATAGAATATTAATAACCAAAAAACCCAAAGGGTGTGAAATAATACATTTCATCAATTTATAAGGATTAAAAGATAAAAATTAAAATCCATTAGTTGTCATATTTTTTCACCATCCATAATTTACTTTAATTCTATTTTTTCTCCTTTTGTTCAATTCTAAATTTCTTTTCCAAATTTGCCATCTTTTATGGAGGATAAGAATGTGAAAATAATTTATTAGTTAGTTTTAATTACTCACAATAATCCCTTCTACTTAAAAACACCTCACCCCACATTAGCACTAAAGTATTATTATTTATCTTTATTACCTGTTGCTTTGTAAACTTGCCAAAGAATTCGCTAATAATTGACTACCAACTAATTTTGGAGGTGACAAAACTCCTCCTAAAAATTCACATTCCCCTCCTTGGGAAAATTCTCAAAAATAATAATATTTTATTAATTATTTTTCCCTTCTTATCAAAAATAGGAAATAATTAATATTTTGGGTCCAAATAATCAATATTAAACCCAAACCTAAAGAGAATATTGGATCGTATAGACTATCCATAATAATAAATTATTTACAAAATGGACATATCATATAAAACCACCTTTATTAATCATATTAAGCTTAATCATGTACTAATAATACAATTTACACAAATAAAAAGGAATGCAAGTGACCAATAAGCTTAGCTAAATGTGTCTAAGCCATGTTATTTAAACCAGTATCAAAATAACATATGAGAATTTTTATTTAGCATGAATTTAAATAGTAAATCAATTCATGATTTTTCTATAGTGAGAATTTGATTATTATATAGTCCTTTATCTTCATGTTAGCATGAAACATTGTGCTACCTTTGTAAAGAGAACAAACTTAGCATGGAATAAAGATTTATGATTTAACACCCATTGTTGATAAACTTAGTTGATATGTAATAGGAAACTACAATACCAATGAGACATCAACCTCATAAGTTATTCCTTTATAGTATGAAATGATTCTGACTTTATGTAGGGGTTTACAATGGATAACTCCTTTTTAACTAAGTATGCACACCTATTATGGAGTAAAGTAAGACATGCCCTAGGAAATTGAATGATTTTGCATTATTACTAGCTTACAAACCAATGAGAAGGTTAAAACTTATTAGAGGCTTCCTAGACATATGAAATGGCTATAATAATCTAATAATTACAATAGGAAACTAATACATGTATTTAATGTTGAGGCTAATGTGTAATAACTTTGAGAAGTAAGTTGTTCCTCTTTCATTGAGTTAGTTCTTGTGACCATTGATACCCAAAATGTTTTTGATAGATTTGATTACCGAGGATAGTACTCAATAGGGAGAGGAGAGGATTCACTCCACCATTGGTCTAAGTAATATAATTTTTTTGGTAAAGTATTTCCTAGGCACCTAGAAACCATGACTCATGATACCATGTTGGGTAACAGATGTCCTATGGTATGAATAAATATGAATCACATGTCCCTTATATATGGATAATTATGTGTTAGGTCTCCCTTATGTATGTATAAATTTGGGTATATAACTAAAATAAATTGCCTTAGATGTTTCCTTACACCTTACATGATATAACTACTCTATCTTAATAATTGGGATGTCTCAATTATTGTACAATAGGTGAGGTAATTATGATTTTTTATAGAAACCTTTACTCATAGGATGGATTTTATGAGTCAAGATTTACAAATGTTAAATGTGAAACCTTGAATCACAAAATTTATCTCTCAATTTTGCTTAAGAAATCCAAAATAGTTGAAACATTTGCTAGTGTTTTGTGTGTCTTGAAGGATAGATATGAATAACTATGTAGAACAAATAAAAACTAGTGTTCATGGAAAACCACATGCACAACTTAACTAGTGAAGATTTTCATGTCAAAACATAGTTTATTAATGTAATTGAACTATCTTAAAAAATTATGATGGGCATATCTAATAATAGGAATGCAATCTAGGTAAGTGTGAAAACTAAGGTATTCTATATGGCAAGACCAAGTTGATACTTCTTAGAGTAATATGAACCTTGAAGTGAATGTACCAGGAACCTAGATTGAAAATGGGATAATTTCTAGGCAAGAATGATTATTCATTACTATAATCCTTGGAAAAACTATGGATATGAAGTCTTGAAAAAAGGTATTTAATAAAAAAATCAAGATTAAGCTCTAAAAATCTAAAATATTTAGTGGAAATATTAATGTAATGAGATCCATAGAAATGAATGGATTGAGATAGATCCTAATATTCACCACATTAATTTGGCATAGGAACTAATTTAAATTGATGTATGGATTGATACAAATAGTCAAGTGAAAGGAATTTAAATGTGCAAATGCATTGAGACAACAATAAATAGAGGTTGGAAAATTTTGATCATTCAAGGTGATTCAAGAATTATGATTGAATGATTAAGGAATGGAATTATGGCTTCATAAATCTTAAAAATCATATTTGATGATGTCCTTGTATTAATTCATAATATTTAATAACTCAGCATTACCCACACCAAGAGGGAAGGCAATCATTTAGATGATAAAGCAACAAAAAAAAATTAATATATTATCAACCAGTGGGGATCCTAACCATTTTTGGGTATCAAAGATACCATAAGAGCTTATAAAATTATTGGTTAAGGATTTTGAAGGATAATTTTCTGTGCTTTAAAATTAATTCACTATGGGAGATAATGAGTGTTAGGTGAGATTAACTTAAATTAATGTCTATAGTGAGGGTGATATAATATTATAATTTGAATGCTTAATGTGAATTAATTATTAATTATGGAACTTCATCCTAGAAATGTGAGGGAAGTCATCATTAGAAGTGTGGTAGTGGAAACTTCTAGACTAATAAAGGAGTATAGGAGATGAGATGGTTGATAAGTCTATCATTTATCCTTGTAAATTACAACTCATTTTCATTTTAATTTCTATTTGAAGTCTCAAAAAAGGTGTTGATTATAGAAACAAGAGGTAATGTTATTAATAAGGAAGGTATGAATGACAATAAGAGTAAAAAAATCACAACTGATGTAGTAAGTGACTTCTTATCTAAGTTCTTGGATAGATATTAGGAAATTATATACAACTGAAAATTACATAGTGTAACATTTATGAAATAAATATGACAATAATGAAATGATCTCTAAAAATATGTTCAAGCTCAATTCTCTCAAACACTTTGATTCTTACTCCCGTTTGGCCCTTTTTGGACATTTTGGTTGCTTTTTCTTTATTTTTTTTTTATTTGAATTTGCAGTTGCATCTTTGTCACCTATAAATTATAGTGGTTTCATCATAATTCATATATATTTTAATATTAGCATCTATAACTTGAGTTTCCACATGTTTCTCATGATTTCTTAGTGTTTATTCCTTAATTTGATTTGTGCTCACCCTCATTACAACCTAGATAACTACTAGTATTGTTTTCATCACTCTCCATATTTCCTAAATTTAGATTTTAGTTAATCAATAGTTAAACTCACCCTTACACCCCCATTTATTCTTTTAAAAGTATCTCAATTTTAGATGAATTTGATATCTAGATTTTGCATTGAAGATTATGATTTCAATACTTGAAAAAATTAATTAATGAACCTAAATACTATCAAGACAATAAAATCACAATAGCAAAATATTATGAAATAATAACATATATTTATTCATATTGAATAATCCAAATAATTAAAAACCATTCATAAATAAGACTCAACTTAAAAATGGAGTTGACATGCAAAATTCAAAAATCTAAAAATAAATAAAACTTGACCTGCTATTTTTAGTAGCTATTAATTTTAGTAAGTTTGACATGCAAGCATGTGTAGTTTTACAAATATCAAAAAATAAACTAAACAATAAAATTAACCTATCAAATAAATATCGATTAAATTTTAAGTTCAGTTACAAAAATATACAATTTTTAAAATTAGAAAAATAACAAAAATAATATTAAACTATAATTTTGGATGCTCAAATGGTCATGTATGGCCTCTAAAAAATATTAAAAACATCCATAATCATTAAATCCAACTTATGTTTTCACCAAATTTTTTGATATAGCCATTTTAGCATGAATATGGGACCAAACAAATATATGGATCAAAAATTATGGCCTTCGGAAGTTTGACATCTTTTTATGCATCATTCTCCTCTAGTTGAAAATAACTCAGCTCTTGTGAGTTACTTTAATTATACTACTACCATTTATTATTATAAATCTTATTCATATCCCATCCAAAAATCCAAGTGTTTTTTCCTATTTTAATCCTTCACAATATACTAAATAACTATTATAACTTCCTTCCCTTGTGTTTATTATCTTCTTATCCATAACTTGCACTATCTTTTTTTTCTTCTTATTTGAAACCTATTGCTAGCAATCTACTTATTCCTCTTTTTAATTATGCTACTGCCATTTATTATTATCAATATTATTCATATCCCATCCAAAAATCCAAGTGTTTTCTTCCTATTTTCATCCTTCCCAATATACTAAATAAGTATTATAACTTCCTTCCCTTGTGTTTATTATCTTCTTATGCATAACTTCCACTATCTTTTTTTTTCTTATTTGGAATCTATTGTTAGCAATCTACTTATTCCTCTTTTTCACATTCACCATATTTTTCATGTAAATAATATAAATTTTAAACATTAAATACTAAAGAGATATAAAATTCTATGGTAAACTCACCTCATAAGCATTGTCATTGATTTTCTTCACAATTATATATGGCCCAGTTTTATTGTACTTTAACTAGATATATGTTCCTTTTGGAAATATCTCTTTCCTCAAGTAAATCATTACTAAATATCCTTCTTAAAATATTTTTTATCTTCTTCTAATATCTTTTGTTTCTTTATACATCTCATTACTTTCCAAAACAAATTTCCTCACTTCTTGTGACTATTGTATATGTTCTTCAAATGCTTATGTATCCTCACTAACTTGTTTTACAATTTGTAATTATACCAAATATAAAACAATCATAGTATTTCTCCTATAAATAATATGAAATGTTTATTTTCCTTGTGATCTATTCACTAAACTATTATATGCAAACTTAGCTTGTGGTAAATCCGAGTCCCATTACTTGGGCTTCCTCCAACTATGGATCTCAATAAATTTTCCAAGCTCCTATTTACAACTTTTGTCTATCCATATATTTGGGGGTGGTGTGAACTTTTGAATTATATCTTATCCCCCATATTCTTCCATAAATTCCTCCAAAAATGACTAAGAAATTTCATGTCCCTATTTGATGTAATGGTTTTTGGAACACCATGAAATCTCACAATATCTTTAAAAAATAGTTCTAAAACTCTAGTGGCATCATTGGTTTTCTTACAACAAATAAAATTTACCATCCTAGAAAACCTTTCTACAAAAGAAAAAATTGAAACATTATCTCTCTATGTGTTTAGTAATCCCAAGATAAAATCTATACTCAAATATGTCTATGGTCCCATTAGAACTAGTAATGACATGTATAGCCATGCATTTTGTGCATGTCCTTCCACCACATGACATATCATTCACCATGAAAAATATATTATAACATATATTTTCATCTTTTGACAAAAATACTTCTCCTCCCCCATATTTATTGTCTTTGTCTTACCAAATAGTCTAGCCAGACAACCACAATGCATTTCTCATATTATAATATCTCTTCGAGACCTAATTCGAATACATAATTTTTTACCTTTGAAGAGATAACCATACTTCATAACATACTATTCATAAACATTAATTATATCACCTATCAATGGATTTTATAATTATTCAACTATCTTTCCATAATCTAGACCAGTATCATATACTTATTTAATAAATTCAAATCCAACTACTTCACTAAACATAGTAGTTAATTCTCAAAATCACGTGCTTAAAGCATCAGCTACCTATTTATTCTTCAACATAAAAGTATAACCCTACAATAACGACACCCAATTTTCATTCCTACTCTTTAACTTCTTTTAAGTGCTCACATACTTCAAAGCCTCATGATCAGTAAATAGGGTAAACTCCTTAGGCACTAGGTAATGCCTCTAATGTCTTAATTCTTTTATAATTCCATAAAATTCAACATCATATGTAGAATACTTTGGTCTTACCTCATTAAATTTCTCACTAAAATATGTTATTGGCTTCCCTTCTTGACTAAACACAACACCAATTCTCACAAACGAAGCATAACAATCAACCTCAAACACTTTGTTAAAGTCTGGTAATGCTAAAATAAGATTTTATATAATTATATTATTCAACAACTCAAAGTTTTATGTTATTTCCCTTATTCATTAAAATTATTTTTCCTCTCATACAATTCATTATTGGTGTAACAAGACTAATAAAATTATCAATAAATTTTCTATAAAATTGTTGCTATACCATGAAAACTTCTTACCTCTATGATGCTCTTTGGGATAGGCCACTTGACAATGGCCTTTATTTTTTCTTCATCCATTCTTACACCATCTACTAAAACCACCAATCTCTAAAATACTAAATTATTATGCATAAACATACATTTCATCAAATTCACATAGAACTTCTCTTTTCTGAGCAAATATAATACCATTCTCAAATGTTGTAAGTGATCTTCTATAATATAACTCAATATTAAATTATCATCGAATGAAACAACAAAAAACTTAACATTGTATTCCTATAGCACTCTGTTCATCACCCTTATAAATGTGTTGGGTACATTAGATAACTTGAATGACATCACCATCCACTCATATAAACCATATCTACTCTTGAATGTTGTTTTCCATTCATCTCCTTTACAAATCAAAATGTGATATTATCCACTCCTTATATCAATCTTTGTAAAATATTTTTCTCCTAGAATAACATCCACCATATCATTTAGATGAGGTATAGGAAAAATGTACTTGACTATAATTTTATTGATTTTTATACTATCCACACACAGCCTCCACCCTTTATTTTATATGTTAGTTTTATTTTTTATATTTAGTTAAACCAATGTGAAAATTACATTGGTTAGGGTGATAATTTGTTAATCACTTATTAAATAGAAAAATATTATTATTCAACAAATGTAAACCAAAAACCACATTTGAAGGAAACCTATATGATTGATAATGGTGAAAAATATGTTCCTAGTTCCATGTCTACAATTAATTTTTCAATTTTAGTTTTATTCTCCTCATCCCTCTAATGCCTAAAAATGCTTAATTGAACAATCATATATCTGCATCCACAAATACTTATTTATCTTATTCTTCATCTTTTCCCACTATGTTTTATTTTGGAGGATGGTTTGATTGAAGGCAATAATATTAAGTAAGATATTAGGGATGCATAAGAATCCATGATAACTAAATAAAAACAATGTAAATCGAACCCGTCAACCCATATAATGTGTTCAAAGTTGTCCCAAAAGTACAACAAAAGAAAATCACCCAAAAAAAATAATAACCAAATTTTAAGTGGCATAGTTGAATTATAAATAAATATAATAAATGCCAAAAGAAGCACTATCTTATTAAAATTATGTCAAATTTGAATTGAGTTGTTACATGGTGATGGGATATTGATTTTAGAATTTAAGATGCTTAAAAAATAAATGGCATTGGTAAATAATCATTTTTTAATTTAATGTAATGAGTGCCACTATCAAGCAATCTAAAACAACCTAAAAAAAAATTCAATTGTATATCAAAGTAAATTTTTGGATGCATGTCAAACCTAATACCTTGCTTGATGATACAAGTGATACTCATTCATCATAATCACATATGTACAACTGAAACTAAAGTAGGTGAGTTGAGATAATTAACTAGGGGTAACTACTCACAAAGAGTGCTATGGGGAAGTAGGTTTCCTTTAAGGATGTTTATGGGGTTTTGGGCATATTTATGTATGCATACATGGATAGAACCTGAGCATCATAAGTGGTACTCATTCTTACACATATGATCATTTATAAGTCCTCATCCCTAGGTAAATACCTCACTCTCCTTAGTGGTTTTGGTTCCACTCAAGGATGGTTAATAAATTATGATCGGTCTAACTGATAAGGATAACTCTAAAAACTTAAGTTATAATTTAGGTTAAAAAGGTCTTATTAAAGAGAAAAATTTACTTTATTGAACTAATCTCATAATCAGGTACAACTTCAAAAAATTAAATCATAAATAACAACCAACAATCAATTTAACATACGCATATTTATGTTAAATTCCCATAAGTATACAACAAAAAATATCATTGTGTAAAAGACAACACAAACCAAAATAGATTAAAACTCAAGGCTTTGTAGGAAAATATTGAGTGCTATTGGTCGAGGTTGTTAATTACCTCATGGCATAAAGATCACCACACCATTGCCAACATGTTCCTTTTTAGTTCACACAACAATCAATCAATAAGCATGAATGCCATTATTCAATTAAATAAATAATGATATATTTATGATAAACATGTTTGTTCATCAAATAACTATCATGGGTAGCTTATAATTGAATCCATCTTATGAAACTATTTTGGAAATAGCCAATGTGATATAGCCAAATAAAAGAAAATTTAATGTAATAAAAAACATATTACATCCAAGAATATATATTCAGTTAATCATTGATTATACAATAAATTACCTAAAAGAACATATTCAACTCATTTAAATTCACATGTATTCTAATATTTTCTAACCATACTTGAATTTAGAATTCTTTTAAGATAATGAATAACTATCACCTTAACCATTCGTATAGGAAGGAATTCATTAAAGGAAATAATTCCCTATATACAACATTTTACAATATGATCAAATATAATAGAATAACATGTTTCAAATTTGAATAAGTGTAGTTTATGCATGCACTTAATAGGTTTTAAGTGAACTAGAAGTACATAAATAGTAGAATATTTTTGCATAATTGAACACACACAAACTCATACAATCATCAATGTCTTTTATATGAAACAAGAATTCTAGTCTATTTTCAAACTGAGTGGAACCCAAATAAAATGTTCCACTTATGAAAATTTTACAAAATAATGTTTAGCACGTCATGGTGTAGTTTTCAAAATAAGAATAGTGATCAGAAGAAGATGAAATCAAATGCATTTTATAGGAATAAACATTAAAAAGTATGCATACAATAATCATTCATTTATACAACATCAAATGAAGGAGAGTAAAACATTTAACCATTACATTTCATATATTAGAGTAATCTAAGATAGTTTCCTTTATCAAGTCTATATTAATTCATTTAAGAATTTCAATTTTATTTTAATTCTAGATAGCCCTTTAATCAAACTAATTAAACTCATGAATTTCTACTGATTTCAACAAAATGTCTTATATTAACTTTGATAAGAAATTATCACTTTAAGAGTTAATAATAACAATAT
>JARHVA010001147.1:2575000-2787500 GCA_037957365.1 Torreya grandis
CTGACTCCTTAATTAGTATAATTAGATACTTCAGAGTTGGTCAATTGTTGTTTTTAAATCTTGTTGCAAGGATTTACACATAACATTGAAAGAAAAAATTTATAATGGCCAAAGAGTGTTTCATGCAAAAAGTTAACTTAGTCATAAGCCATGAATTATTCTTTTACACTTTCAAAAGTTCCAAGCTAGACATTACTTCCATGTTAGACTCCATAATCTCTATTTCATATTTCCCTAATAGCCTCCTTCTCACACATTTATAATATTTATCCACAAATTCTTTCTTATTGTTATGTTTGATGTGCTTCTTTTTTTAAGATGCATATATGATTTTCTCTCTTCTTTTCTACAAAAAGTAGTGGGTTCCAATATAAGAAATAGTTTCATTATTTTTATGTCATCCCTTTAATTCACCATATGTGTTAGTGGGTCATTCAAATTTTTGTGTGTTTTGATGTCCATACATTTAAAATATGGATTTATGAACACCAAGAACAAGGGTCATGAGGTTAAAATAGTTGTTAGGCATAAAGGTTATATCAACTTAGAAGGATATATGGATGCAAACATATCCAAGTGCTAAGAAATAGATGATGCTCAAGATATTAGATTGCACATGTGTGATGTATTTGTATGTTAAAAATACTAAACACCCCAATAGGGAAAAGTCAAGGAAACTCCAACAATCACAACATGAAGGATCTTCATATGACCAGTAGTGGTAGTTTGTTGGTAGAAAAAATAAAATATGTAGGACCATCTGGATAAGGGAAAAATAAAAAAATAAAAAACTTTAGACTAATCCTAAATCTTGACACAAGTGTTTTAAATGCACAAAATGATCATGCAAAAACCATAAAATAGGGGAGATTATAGTATAGGGTTAAAAATATATAAATTCATATATTGTATTAAATCTTAAAATGATTACACCAATTGAATAAACTTATAGCTATAGTTGTAATAAATCTCTGACAAAAATTAGTTTTTCCACTTCTACTCTTTGTTGTCAACAAACTACTTGCCCTATTTTCTAGAAGTTGTTACTACATTGGAGGAATCTCTATAGATCTATTCACTCCTACATTCTCTCTTTTTTACTACTTCTACGTTGAAATATATTTTACCATGTTTTTGCCCATGAATATCCTCTACCTAGTTCTCTTTCAGCTACTACTATGCTAACTTTTAATCTACATCTTCCACATTTTATTTTCTTATCTTATCTCTTTTTATCCCATTGTTGGCCTTCTCACCTACCACCATCCTTCCACCAAAAACACCAAATGGTTGGTTAATTTTTAAAAAATCAACTTAAAAGTACTATAATAAATATGGTTATTGAGGGGGAGCTCCAGAAATAAGATAGGGCTAGGTGAGGGAAATAATAATTTATTTTAACACATCCCCTTACTCTTGACCTTCCTACCATGGTATGTAGGACTTTCTTCAGCCTTAAAAACATCCTTATAACTTCTCTTTATCTATGTATATCTATTTTAAATAGTTCCCTACATGTCTAGATATTTGTTGTTGAAGTTCATAGCTTGACTATTGAATTCCATAGCTACCTTCTTGAAGTCTCTCATTAGACTCTAGGAGTTCGGAGATAAATTGTTGAAGTATATAGCTACCCTATTAAAGTTTGTGGCTTGCTTGTAGGAGTCTATATCTAGACTATTTGATTCCTTATCTTGGTTTTAGGAGTCCTGAGTTGGACTACTGAAGTTTGTATCCTGGCTATAGGAGTCTAGAGATGGACTATTGAAGTCTATATCTTGACTTTGGGAGTATATATCTCTACATTTGGAGTCTGGATCTTTTTAATTGGAGTTTGTAGTTCTATTGTAGGATTCTAGAGCTCAACTATTAGAGTCTTTAGTTCTACTATTAGAATCTATAACTAAGTTGTAAGACTCTAGAGCCAACATAAAACCCTGTAGGCCCCATGTTATTTCATTAATGACCCTAACCTTCCTCCTAAGTACTTGGAAATTTATTTTAACAATGGATTATTAAAATTATTAGATAGATACTAATCTTATTTTAAAAAACTAAGCTCTATCACACATTTCTCAAGTAACTCTCAAATGAAGTGATACATGATTGTAATGTGCTTACTCCTACCATTAAAGATCAAGTTATTTTAAAACATTATGGATGATATATTATCACAATTCACTGTATAAGCTCCTTATCAACCATATAACTTAGGATGTTGTTGCATTGGTTGATATGTACTTTATTTTAGCTATAGATAGTGATACTATGGGTTGTTTCTTTGAATCCCAAGTTATGGCTCCTAATCCTAGATGAAATACATACCCCAAAGTGTTATTTCAATCATCAGGACTACCATACCAATCACTATCTATGTAATCCACTAGTTAAAACTCATATGCTACTATTTTCTATTTATGTACCTCAATATCCTCTTGCCGACTTGTCAATGTGTCTCCTTTGGTGTCTCCATTAATATAGATATGAGGTTGACTACATACATGATGTCTATCCTATTTATAGTAAAATGCATTAAGCTTCCCACTGAGCTCTTGTACTATTTGTAATCAATCTTACACAACTTTAATCTTGTCTCAGCTGGTGTAGATACTAGCTTGTTTTCTAACATCCTAAACCTATGTAAAATCTCCTTTCCATACTTATATTAGTGTGTGAATATGCCTTAATCCATTTTATTGACTTATATCTCAAAAAATTACTTCAATAAGACTAAATTAGTCATTTCAAATTCCTTTTTCATGGCTATTTCAAACTCTTATATTGAATAATTTGCATTTTTAGTGAATATTAGATCATCTACATATAAAACTAAAATAAAAATATCACCTTTACTCACTTTTATGTAGAGTGTGGGCTATCTAGCACTTTTACTAAATCCATTGCTCAAAAATTAAGAGTCTATATGGTTTTACCATGCTCTTGGGGCTTGCTTGAACCCATATAATGATTTTTTAGCCTATACACTTTGTTGTCATACCCAACAATCTCATATCCACGTGATTTTCCCACATAAACATCTTATTATAACACTCCCTTTAAGAAATCTGACTTGACATCCATTTGATACACCTTATACTTCTATTGAGTAGCAATGGATGTGATCTTCCTTACCATTTCTATCTTTCTATAAGTGAGAATGTCTCATTGTAGTCATGTCTTAGCCTTTACTTGTATCCCTTCACCATTAGTCTTGCCTTATGCCTATCTATCTTGCCTTTGGGAGTGACTTTTCTCTTAGATACCCACTTGAATCCTATGAGCTCTTTTCCTTTTGGTAGGTTAAATAAATTCCAAGTCTAAATTATCTCTATTGCATGCATTTATTCATTCATTAGGTCACACCACTTACTATCATTAAGTACTTATTAAAATTAGATAGAATCAACTAATAAAAAAAGAGCATAATTCATAGATTCATATATTTTTTTCTCATACCTTACTTTATCTTAAACTTCTTACAATCTTCTTGTCCTTGCTAAGTGTTGACTTGATTTGGAGGAGGATGATGTTGACTCATGAACAACTCATTGACCCACTTGATGGTTGCTTCCACTAGATGAATTAATCCTTTATGAAATATGTTTCTAAGCTGGTATATGGGTGGCTTTATCACTTATTGTTTTATATTCAATAAAGGTTCTACTATCCTTTGTTTGTACTTATTATTCTTCTTGTTTCTCTTCCCAAGCTTCATGCTCAATAGATTGAACATCTCCACTGATTATGAGATATTTGGCAATGGTATTATATATATTCTAAGCCTTAGACTAGTCACTATACCTAATTAATATGCATTTCTCACCTTTGTCATCTCATTTTATCCTTCTTTTCTAGGGCACATGTTCATATGCAACACATCTGAACACTATATAGTGTTCAACACTTAACTTTCAACTAATCCATACTTCTTGAGGGATTATATACATAATGCTCTTCATTGGAAAAATATTCAACAAGTATACAAATGTTACTATAACCTCAATCTAAAAATCATTAATCAAACCCTTTGCCTTTATTATGCTTCTTGCCATTTCTTGTATGGTCTTATTATTCATCTCAACCACACCATTTTGATTTGGTGTATACCTAGCTATAAATTTCTTCTTGATACCATGATCCTTAAAAGAATTCATGAAGTTCTTAAATGCATCTAATTTGTTCCTCAAAAAATACACCCATGTTTTTTGTCTAAAATCATATATGAATGGCATGAAATAGACATTATTGGATAGGGAATAGGTATTCATTGGACTACACAAGTCTGAATGGATCAACTCTAAAGGAGCTTTGGCTCTCCATGCCTTACCCACAGGAAATGGATAGGGAATAGGTATTGTTTGGTTGTTCTATAAGGGGAAACCCTCATACCATTTTATCATTTTCAAGAAGGTTTAACCCTAAAAATCTGAAATGCCCATATCTTAGGTGCCAAAAAGTAGACTCATCTATTATAGTTTTGAATACTATTGTGAGCTCACTTTACATTCTTAATGAAAACATCTGATTGTTTATCATCTTAAATTTTGTACTTTGCCCACTCCTATCAAATATTATGTATTCACCATTCTCAAATATAACCTTGTATCGCTTTTGGATAAGATTCTTAATGCTAATAAGGTTGTGCTTCAAGCCAGGCACATAATAAACATCTTGAATTTACCTTTTATCACCTTGCTTGGTGCAAATACATATGTTATCTTTGCCCATGATGGGAACCTTCTCATTATTTCTAATCTTCACCTATTATTTGATTTACTCATCAATTTGGTTGATCATCTATGTTTTGTCACTCATGTGGTTTTCAAAATCACTATCCAAGTACCATGTATCTTTACCACTTTGATCTGTAATGTTACATGTTATGAACAATTTTCCACATTTCTCATTCTTATTAAGTTTAGCCTCTTGCATTTTGCAGAAGTTTGAATTATGCCAATATTCATATCATACTCCTTATTTCTACACTCACTATCATAATTTCCATACCTTTTTCAATAATAGCATCATAATTTCCATACCTTTTCCAATAATAGCACTAAGCATTATACTTATCATACCTTTATGTAGATAATCCTCTAGAAGTGTTGTTGCTCTTTCCTCTTCTTCTTCCTCTATTTTTTGATCCTCTCCCCCTTCCTTTTAAATTAACATTGGTCTTGAAAGCTTGATCATGGGAGAAGGTAGCTAACATATTCAACCTGTGTTTATTGGTTTGTAAGGAACTCAGTACTTCATCTATTATCATTTTCTTCAAATAATTTGACTCTTTAATTACAACAACTATATGGTCACATCTGATTAGAAGGATCCTCAACACCTTCTCTATGATCCTATGATATTTATGGGTATCACCACATGTCTTCATTTGATTGAAAATATTCATTATTATTCTGAATAACTCATTTATAGAATCATTATCCTTCATTTATAGTGTCTCAATGTCCCTTATTAAGAGCTATAACTTGAAAATATTCACCCTATCACTACCTTAATAGGCATTTTGAAGAATATCCCACGATTTTTTAAAATGGGAAATTATTACTATCTTAGGAAAGATTGAATCATTTAGAACCATTTGTATGTAGTTGAGTGCCTTAGAATCCTTTATCATATTCTACTTCAATGAATTCCTTTTTGATTGGGTTAATGCATTAAATATTGTTAGGTATGAAATGTCATTATATCCACCTTCAACTAACTCCCATAGCTTTTGAGAATTGAATATCATCTTCATTTTAATGCTCTATACATCATAGTTATTTCCATAAAATGTAGGGGTTTCTATCATGAAATAGAACTAACTGATGCCATGTCTTAATGGGCTAACAGTCTAAAGGCTTTGATATAAATTGTTAGCAGAAAAAATAAAATGTGTAGGCCCAGGTGGCTAAGGGTAGGATTAAAAAAATTCAACATTAGACTAGTCCCAAAGCTTGACACAAGTGTTATAAATTCTTAAAATGATCATGTAAGAACCATAAAATAGGGGAGAGTGAAGTATAGGGATAAAAAACATAGAAATTCCTTTATCATATTGATTCTTGAAATGATTACATTAACTAAATAAACTTACATCTATAGTTGTAATAAATCTCTTACAAAAATTAGTTTGTCCTCTTCTACTCTTTATTATCCTCAAACCACTTACACTATTTTCTAAATATTATTTTTTCAATGGATGAAGCTCTCAAGACTCTATTCACTCTTGGATTATCTCTTTATTAATATTTTTGCATTGAAATATCTTCTACGACTTCTCTTAGATGTTGATTCCCATGAATATCTTCTACCTAGTTCTCTTTTAGTTGTTTCTCTGCTAAATTTTATTTTTCTTCTTCCACATTATATTTTATTATCTTGTATTTTTGACCCTTGATAAGCTTCTCACATACCACCATCATTCCCACTGAAAACTCCAAATGCTTGGATAATTTTAATAAATTCAAATTCAAATTGTTGTAATAAATATGGTTGCTGAGGGGGAGCTCTAGAGATGAGACAAAGGTAGTGGCGGTAAGAATAATTTATTTTAACACAAAAAAATCTCTAAAATGATGCAAACATAGGATACAATAGATTTTAAAAAGTGGTGAGTTCTCATGTTGTAGGAAACAAACATTAAAGTAATAAACATGAAGGGCATTAGTGTATTAAATGATCTATATGTTATTTTACTCTACATGCCACAATTTTATCATTTTTTATGTTGAGGATCATCAATTAGATGTGAATGTATTTCCAAATAGATTGTACTATGTTGTGTGCATGTATTCCCCTAAAACATAATTTTACTAATGATAATTTCCCTCTCCATGATCAACCACTTGAAACAATATGTATATTCAAAATGTAATATGTCTCTAGTCTGTAAATTTGTTTTTGTATTTGAGACATTATTTTGTTAATCAACGTAAAATTTGAGAATGATCCGAATAATTTAAAAAAATCACCAAAACCTTTAAATTATTTTGAGTATACCTATGGATCCTTTCAAAAGGAACCATTGCTAGTAGATTTATTTTTATATATATTCAAAATTGACTTCTTTATTAGACTACTTGTTTAACATTAGTGATATAAATACATACATAGTTTGACATTAACTACCATCATCTGAGGCCAAATATGTGATATGCCTTACGTTACCTTATAGGTTTGAAGATAAAGAAGACTCTATGGGAATTAACCAAGCAATGTGACTTCTAATCTAACTATATCTCACACCTACCAATGTTCCTTCCTCTATATGCCTCACAAATAATCCTTGCATACTTAAGTAATTAATAAACTTACCTTATTTGATGTACCTAACACTAATCAATATTTCAATAAGAATTATTGACATAGAGGACATCATAAAGATGTGAGCAAGAAAAATAGTTTCTCAAACTACTAAGTTCATATCACTAATCATGAGGATAGGGTCAAGCTTAATGAAAATTAAAGTCCATGTTTAATTTCATATGATCTACTACAATTCTATGATTAATTAGTGTAATGTATGTTTGCTTTAATGTTTATGGAACATGTTTGTGTTGTATGAAAAAAGTTAAGATCAAGGAAGAGATACATGTCCATCACTTAGGATTTAATGAGGGAAAACCCCAATATGTATGCCTATATGGTAGCCTTATTGGATTCTTGATTATATGTCCTCATGATTATGATGTAATGCATGATGAATACCAATGTAATATTTTCAAGTAAACTTGATTATATGAAAATTAAAACTTGGACTAATTTAGATGATTTGAGGTGGGACGTCCTCAATGAAAATACACAAAATACATAAATTAGAATTAATACATGTTAAGATGAAATGGTGGCAGTGGTTTCCTTTTTAATAATACTCCATCAATTAGTAATCAATCAACATTTATACAATTAAAAATTAGGACTTCAAGATGCATCATTGATGATAATCCAACACTTCCAAACATAACCCGATCCGAATTTAATGATAATATCAATAGGTAATTTTGATAATTATGTAGTATCCTAAAATACATGCACTTATTAGGGACAAATTCATTTACCATTTTATCTACAACTATAAATGGGCAAGCTAAAAATTAAAAATTATAGACACTAAATATATATGTTAACATTAATATGACTACAAACCATGGATGAAAAAGTAGTGAACTTAGTCTAATACTATAAAATATTCATCTTGAGAAGATGTTTGAAAATATTTGATGTACCATGGAAGGCTTAACATCCAAAAAATAAGATGAAATGTTGAGTATCTTTTGATAAAACAGTATTAAATAAAATATAGTAAGTCATTTAATTAGGAGGATGGTTATTCTATGCCCATGTGAAATAATACTTTTTGGAGTTATTAGATTTATAAATGCCTTCCCTGTAAGAAACTAAATTACTAAAAATTTTGGCCTTTATGTGGAATAATTTATCATAGGTCATGGAGATTGCATAAATCATGGCCATCACTTAGCAAATAGAGGGATGATTTTGTATGTGTGTGTGTGTGTGTGTTTGTGGACATTGTAATTCTCTGTGTGGATTGGAGTTTGGAGTTTTTGTTAAATTTTGTGAATTTCATTGCATAGATGGTTTGTAGGGGATGGATCTTAATTGACAAAAAAAATTTGGTACCATAACACTAATTATCATGAACTCCATAATAAATTTTGTTGAAGATAATAATTCATACAATCCAACTACATCACTAATAGTCCAATTCGCTCAAAAAGCAAGGTCCCTTATTCCAAACTCTACTAATTTTGAATTTCATAATTTATTATTAATTGTTTTATTGTATACTTAGAAGAACATTAAATAAAAAAGTCTTACACTAATGTACATACTAAAGGTATATAATGGAATAAATAATTAAATGCCTTTACATATGTATGCCTATGCATAGATCTATTTTAAATCATTAAATTTGAACTATGATCAATATAGAATGTAACCACCTAGCTAAATGACTAGATGCATGTTCTATGTGGTTGTTGAAAAGATCATCTTATCACAAAGTGTTATACATGTATAACATCAAGTAAAACAATAATTATGCATGGCATCTTAAATCATTATGTTTTATGGATGTTATAAAATATACGTCATAGTCTAAATAATCATGCATCCACATGTAAACAACAAATTCTATGGGAAGAGGCATAAATAAATATTCCATGTGTGAGATGAATCTGTGATGGGAGTCTATCAATAAAAATACCTACAAAGTAATGCTCTATAAGCACTTTGTATATCCCCTTTTATTATAATGCCTATATTTTACTTTTAATAAATAAATAAATTAATATATTATATAAAATAAAATATTCTAAGTTTATTTATAAACTATGATTTATGTAATTATCAATAATGGGATCGGGATCAATCTTTGTCCTAATTTTATGGTTATCATGTATTTATCTCCTAATGGATTTATAGAGCCAAATTTCAATACCAAAATTAAAGGGAATCTAGCTCCAATAAGGGTTGGAAGTGTATTCCTATATGAGAAGGGGAAACATATACAATGGAACTAATTTAAATTTATGTAGGGATTGATATAAATAATTAAGAAGAAGGAATTTCAATGTGAAAACACATCGAGATAGCAATAATTAAATTTTTGAAAATTTTGATCATTGAAGGCACTTTGAGAATCCAAATTGAATGATTGAAGAATGGCATGATGGATTCATAAATCTTAAAAATCATAGTTGATGAGGCCTATATTAATATATAATATTTAAGAGCTCAACATTTCCCACATTAAGAGGGAAGGCAATCAATTTGCTAATAAAGGAACAAATATAAGTGTTAATATATTATCAACTAGTGGGGACCCTTACCAATTTTGGGAATTGAAGATACCAAAAGAGCTAAGAATATTATTGGTTAAGGATTTTGAAGGATATTTTTATTCTCTTTGAAATTAATTCCTTGTATTTAATGGGGATAATGAGTGTTAGGTGAGATTAACTTACATTAATGTCTATAATGAGGGTGAAATAATATTTGAATTTGAATGCTTAACATGAATTCCTTATTTATGATGGGACTCCATCCCAGACATGTGAGGGAAGACATCATTAAGAAGTGTGGCAATGAAAAAATCTAGACTTATAAATGAGTATGGGAGTTGAGATGGTTTAAAATTATATCATTTAGCCTTGTAAATTATAACTCATTTTAATTTCCATTTATATTTTAAGTCTTGAACATGGTGTTGGTTGTAGAAACAAGAGTTAAGGTTATTAACAAGGAAGCCATGAATGACAAGAAGAGTAAAAAAATCACAACTAAAGTCATAAGTTAATTCTTATTTGATTTCTTGGATAGATAAATTAGGAAGTTATATGCACCTAAAAATTACAAAGTCTGACATTTTTGAAATAATTCCCATGATAATGAAATGATCTCCAAAAATATGTTCAAGATTAGTTCCTTCAAACACTTATATTATTACTCCCCCTTTAACCCTCTTGGAACATTTTGGTTGATTATTCTTTGTATTTTTTACCTTAGTTTTCAAGCTCCCCCATTTGGGGTGAAACCACACTTTACCATTACGAGACGTTCCATATATAATTTTTTCTAGACTGGTGTTTTCCTTATATCTAAGGTCATTTCAAAAATTTATGTGGCAATGTCATCACATGGTGCCCCGATTTTTACATTTTCAGTGGTGGTTTCATCTTTGTCACCTATAGATTGTAGTGGTTTCATCATAATTTATCTATCTTCCAAAATCAACATCCAAAACTTGAGTTTCCACGTGTTTTGTATGTTTTCTTAGTATTTATTTATAGATTTGATTTGTGTTTAATGATAACCTATTTAACTACTAGTCTTATTTTGATCACTCCCCTTCAAAAATTTAGATTTTAGTTAATCATTAGTTAAAATCACCCTTTCATCCTCATTTCTTCTTCTCAAGGTATCTCAATTTTATATGAATATGAGTTCTAATTTTACATTAAATATTATGATTTCAAGATTTGTAGAACTTAAGTAATGAATTTGAATACTATCAAGATAATAAAATTCCATTAGGGAAATATTCTAAAATAATAACTGATAGTGATTTTTATTTAATAATTTAAATGATTACAAACCATAGATAAAGAAACCTCAACTCAGAATTTGAGTTGACATAAAAAATTTAGAACTCTAAAATTAAATAAAACTTGACCTGTTATATTTAGTAGTTGTTATTTCTAGTAAGTTTTGTATACAAGCATGCACAACTCTAAAAATCTCTAAAAATAAACTAAACAGTAAAATTAACCTATCAAATAAATTTTAATTGAAGTTCAAGTCTAGTCTAAAAAAATAGATAATTTCTAAAATTAGAAAAATACCAAAAATAATATTAAGCTATAATTTTAAACACTCAAATGGTCATGTATGGCCTCCTAAAATATTAAAAACATACATAATTAAACAATATAGGTTATATCTACACCAAAAATTTTGAGATGGTTATTTTGGCATGAATATGGGCTCAATTAGAGATATGGATCAAAAGTTATAGCCTCTGGAAGTTTAGCCTTTTTTTCTTAATCATTTTCCTCTAGTCGAAAACAACTCACCTCTTGTAATTTACCCTAATTGTACTACTACCATTTGTTCTTATCAATATTTTTCATCTCCCATTCTATAATCTAGGTGTTCTCTTCCTATTTTAATCCTTTCTACTATATCAAATGCCTATCATAACATTCTTGCCTGGTGTTTGATATCTTATTATCCAAAACTTGCACTATATTTTCTTTCTTCCTCTTTACAACCTATTGGTACCAATATACTTTTTCATATTATTCACCTTCACCATAGTCTCCATTAGAATCATATAAATTTGAAATATTAAATACTAGATAGATATCAAAATTCTATGGTAAACTCATCTCATAAACATTGTCATTAATTTTATTCATAACTTCGCATGGTTCAAATTTCTTGTACTTCAATTTGTTATATGTGTCTTTAAAAAATCTCTCTTTCCTCAAGTAAACCATCACAAAATCTCCTTCTTAAAATATTATTGATCTTCTTAAGATAGCTATTATTGGTTTATAATTCTCATTACTTCACTATAATTATCTCCTTAGTTCTTCTTGTAACTATTGTATATGTTTTGTAAATGCTTCTCCATCATCACACACTCGTTATATAATTGGTAACTCTACCAAATATAAAACACTCAAGATTTCTCCCATAAATAATCTAAAATACTGATTTTCCTAATGATTTGTTCACTAAACTATTATATTCATACTCATTTATGGTAAAGACATGTCCCACTATTTGGGCTTCTCTCTAGCTATGCATCTTAATAAATTTCCTAAGCTCATGTTTACAACTTTTGTCTATCCATCTATTTTGGGGTGGTATGCACTACTAAATTATAGATTAGTCCCCATATTCTTCCATAAAGTCATCTAAAAATGACATAGAAATTGTGTGTCCCATCTGATGTAATGGTTTGTAGAAAAAAACTTTCACAATATCCTTAAAAATAGTTCTAAAACTCTAGTGGCATAAGTGGTTTCTTACATGTAATAAAATGAACCATCTTAGAAAACCTATCTACAACAAAAAAAGTTGAAACACTACCTCTCTTTGTGTTTGATAATCCCAACACAAATTTCATACTCAAATCTATCCATGATCCTCTTGGAACTAGTAATGGCATGTAAAACCTTGTATTTTGTGGATGTTCTTTAACCACTTGACATATCCTACACTTTGAAACATATCTTGTCACACATTTATTCATCTTTGGCTATAAATACTTCTCCTATGCCAAAATTATTTTCTTTGTCATACCAAAATGTTTATCCAAACCACCATAATAATATTCTCTTATTATATTATCTCTTAGAGACCCAATTGAAATAAATAATTGTTTCCTTTTGAAGAGATAACAATAGTGTATAGTATATTCTTCATAAACATTACTTTTATATCCTATCAATGGATTCCTACATTATTCAAATATCTTTCCAAAATATCAATTAGTATCATATTCTTCTTTAATAAAATCAAATCCAACTACTTCACTCACCATAGTAGGTAACAACCCCACTCACCTTCTCAAAGCATTAACTACCTGATTCTATATATATATTTTTTATGATTCAACACAAAAGTATAAGCCTACAAGAAAGACAACCACTTTTCATGCCTACTATTTAACTTATTTTGAGTATTCACATACTTCAAAGCCACATTATCAATATATATGATAAACTCCTTAGGCACCAGGTAATTCCTACAATGTCTTAATACATGTACAATGGCATAAAATTCAATACCATATGTCGAATAATTTGTTCTTACCTCATTCATTTTATCACTAAAATATGTTATTGGCTTCCCTTCTTGACTCAACATAAGGCCAATTCCCACAAATGAAGCATCAAAGTCAACCTCAAACACTTTATGAAAATATAGTAATGTTAAAATAGGCTTTTCTATAATTTTATTCTTCAATAACTCAAATATTTTTTGTTGTTTCCCTTGTCTATGCAAATTATTTTCCTCTCATACAATTTGTTATTGATGTAAAAAGACTACTAAAATTATTAATAAAATTTTTGTAAAAATTTTCTAAATCACGAAAACATATTACCTCTATGATGCTCTTTGTGATAGGCCATTCAATAATTGCCTTTTTTTCTTCATCCATTCTTACACCATCTATTGAAAACATAAATCTTAAAAATACCAAATTAGTATGCATAAACCTATGCTTCTTCAAATTCACATAGAGATTCTCTTTTATTAATAATTCTAATACCATTCTCAAATGTTATAAGCGTTCTTATTTAATCTTTCTTAATATTAAAATATCATCAAAATAAACCACCACAAACTTACCACTATATTCTCTTATCATTGTATTCATCACCCTCATAAATTTTTTGGGTGCATTAGATAACCCGAATGGCATCAACATTCAGTAATATAAACCATCTCTAGTCTTGAATGTTTTTTTCCATCAATCTCCTTCATGAATCCAAATTTGATAGTATCCACTCCTTAGATCAATCTTGGTAAAATATTTTTCTCCTACAAGAACATCCATGATATCATCTAAATGAGGTATAGGAAACCTATACTTGATTATAATTTCATTAATTACACTACTATCCTCACATATACTCTACCTTCCATACTTATTTTAAGTTATCAATTCTGCTGTTACACATGGACTCATGTTGTCACTTACTACACCCTTCCTCACAAATCTAGTAACCTATTTATTTAATTTTGCATGTTCTATTAAACTGATCGTATAAGATGCTTGATTGGGTAGATATGATCATGGAATCAAATCAATATTAAACTAAATATATATCTTTGGTGGTAAACCATCTACTAACTCATCAGTAATAACATCTACATATTCTTTTAGCACTATTGTTTCTTCTATTGGTACTTGTACCACTTTTGTGTCTTTTTTCTTCGCTACTCATGCATAACAATAATCTATCATATTCATGTCTTTGATAAATTATTTTGTAGTCAACATGATGTTAGCCTTCCCTTATTGTTTAACAGGGAACAAAACTACCTTCATACCACCTTTCTAGAAATTATAAGTGTTATTTTCTCCATCATGAACAACTTTTTTATCAAACTGTGATGACCTTCCCAATAATACATGTCATGCATACATTGGTATAACATCACACCATATTTTATCCTTGTAATTTTTACCTATATAAAAATTGATTAAACACCTTTTATTTATTTTAACTTCATTCCCTTTCTTAAACCATGAAATATGATGACAAGAATTAGGATATTTTTCACACTGAAAGCCTAGGTTCCCAATCATGTCCTTAAAACCCATATTTTCACAACTACCGCCATGTATAATTACTTTATATATCTTACCTCCTAAAGTACACCTTGTTTGAAAGGTATTTGTTCATATACATGAATCACCATCTTATTTATTATGCACATGTACTTTCCTTAGATCAATCATTATTCATCTCATCATGAGATTTTATCCAATATCTACTACTACAACTTTAATATTTTGCTCTTACATTTTAGATTCAACTAAATTCATTCTTGGTAGATCCTCTTTCTTCATTTTTTTATATTGGTTATGTCTAAAATTAAACACTCTATGGATTTATTATCCACATATATAACAAACATAAGACATGTGTTAATTTGGGAACCATCCCCTACCACCACCATACGTTCATCCTCTCTAAAATCCTCTTCCACTTTACTACTATTAAAACCCTTATCTATTATATTCTTATATTTCTACACCACATGATGATTCTCCTCTAGTGGTATTAAACCCACCTCTATTTATATTAAATCCACCTCATCCCCTTATTGGAGGGGATTGTCCTCTTCTTGGCCTAATAGATGTTCTTCTAAAATTATATCTATTTCATTTTACTTCTACCTTAAAATCTAATTGTTAAGCTTCATCCATGAAAAATATTTTATGCAATATTAATTCATATTTAATTGAAAACTTCAAACCATTTACATACCTTGCTTCCATATGATCTTTAGTTTCATCATGATCTACTCATGTGAAAAGCATGTAAAACTTATTTGTCTACTCTTGTATATTGTGATCCTTCTATCTCAAAATTTAAAATCTTCTATATAGGGTTTGTGCATAATCCATAGGAATAAAATTTTCCCTCAAATTATTCTTCATATTTTTACATGCGTTGATCTTCTCTTTACCTTTTCTATCTATCCTTCTATTGTTGATCCCACTAAATCATTGCATGACCCTTTAACTTTGTGCATGCAAAATTTACCTTCTTATCTTCTCTTATAGTTCTCCACTCAAAAAACTTCTTCTTGTTCTTCATCCAATCTATCAACCCCTCTAGTTTTAAACTTCTCATATAGTCTAGAACACCAATGTTGATTCTTTTGTTCCTTTCTTCTAATGCTCTAACCATCCTCTCTTCTACTAATTGTGGTTGTTCTTATTGCTCCTCTTATGGAAATTCCTATTTATAATTTGCTTCATCTTCTACATCATATTTTGGTCTCCTTTGTATTTTATTGAAAATGATCTCAGCCTATTATTCTACTTGCCTTTGTAGCTCTTGCATAGTATATTTCATTAAAGCGATTCCTCCTCATCCTCTCACCATCTCTTACATGTCCAAGATTTAAACTTTTTCTGATACCAAATAATGAATGTAAATACTATCAAGATAAAAAAATCCAGTAGAATAATCTTCTAAAATAATAACCTGTATTGATTTATATTGAATAATCTAAATAATTATAAACCATACATAAATAAGCCTCAAATTAGAATTGGATTTGACATGCAAAATTTAGAACTTTAAAAATAAATAAAGCTCAACCTATTATTTTTAGTATCTATTATTTTTATTAAGTTTCACATGAAAGTGTGTGCATATCTAAAAATAAATTAAAATTAATCTATCAGATGAATATCAATAGAATTTCAAGTCTGGTTACAAAAATAAACAGTTTATAAAATCATAAAAATACTATTAATCTATAATTTTATATCCTTGGACGGTCCTGTATATCATCTTCAAAATATCAAAAAATGTACAAAATTGAATAGGCCTAGTTATGACTGCACTAAACTTTTTGAGATGGTCATTTTGGTGTGAGGATGAGCTCAAATGGAACTACGAATCAAAAGTTATGCCCTCCAAAAATTTGACCTCTTTTTTGGCATCACTAAGCCCACCTAATTTCAAATTTGAAAAATATTTATTCCATATTTTTCCATCTTTGTGTTCATTATAGAAGTCCTAGAAGGGCAAATTCATTTTTTTTAAAACATAGTCTTTGTTATAAAGCGGATCAGCTAGTCACAGTAAAATTATACTCATCTCTGAGGTTGTGTCTTCCCTTTTCCACATATTTTTATGCCATTCCTTTTTATATATTTTTTATGGATACATTGATAAAAGGAGTTAGATTATAGGAGACAACATAAAAAAACAATATCTTTACTTCCCCCTAGTCTTACCCTGGTTATAATGGGGTTTTAAGTTTTAATTTTTCTTATCTTTTTATTAGAGTAGAGTAATTTAGATTTACTTCATATATAATATTAGTGTCATTTTCAACAATAAAAATGAAAATCTCTCTCTCTCTCTCTCTCTCTCTCTCTATATATATATATATATATATATATATATATATATATATATATATATATATATATATATATATAGAGAGAGAGAGAGAGAGAGAGAGAGATTTTCATTTTTATTTTTTAAAATGACACTAATATTATATATGAAGTAAATCTAAATTACTCTACTCTAATAAAAAATAAGAAAAATTAATATATATCTTGCATCAGAAATATAATCTAGATATTTTATTTTATAAATAAATATTAGTTATTATTTAAATAAAATATTCTTACATATCACATAGGGTAAATCAATCAAAAAAAGGTAAAACTATCATAAATTATATAATTTTTTAGTTTTATAAAATCTTTCATTTACAAACAAATTTGAATCAAGCATTTAAATAAACCTAGGCAAATTAGATATTCAAAATCTATCATATTAGATCTATAATCCATTCATTTTATTAGTGAAATAATTTATTTCTAGTACATTGATTTCAAAAAATTAGGACAATACTTTTTAGTATATTTAACAATATATCATTTCAATTCATAAATATTTATTCAATAATATCGACAATTAGTTTTTATCTTCCATAGAAGAATTAATTTATGAATTTCTAGTGAATATACTTGCTAGGGTTTAGAGTATTATTTTCATATTTTCATGTTAGAAAAGACCATTTGTATTAGCATATCATATAATTTTCATACAAAAACAAAAATACAAATCAATTCATTTAGATTGTATTGAGCAAATCATTTCATAAATAAAGTAAAGCATATAAAAATCAGCAACTACACCTTTCTTTCAAACTTTTATTCTTTATCATTGCATGCATCATAGGATATCATTTAAAATAGTAAAACTAAATATATTTCCATTATTTTTTAGTTATTTTTTTTTTTTTAACTTTCAACAGCTATATTTCAGAAAGTAATATAGTTTTCTTGTTTCTACCAAAACATTTTAAAAACACCAAAAGAAAATTATAAAGCACTTAAACCTTTTTTCCAATAGAACAATAAATATCACATTCTAAATCACCTTCTAGAAAATATATTACACTTATTCACCTCATTACCTCACCTCTTAGCTAACACTCCTTGAGCATCCACTCCTTTTTAAATTATGTCTTTTCTATAAGGTTACATCCCTAGTTCTTGATAGTAACCCTCAATCTAATATTAGTTTTGAAAATAGATTATAACTATTATCTTTCACCTCTATCACAAATATCATTGTTAACTACATTAACACTCTTGATAAGTAGGAACATATTCTAAATCCTTCCATAGTCATCTTACCCCAAAACTAGGGTTACCAGTATACCGTTATCCAATCATAATCATTTACCTCCCTTTTTATTTTTCTTCTTAGGACTAGCCTCAACATATATCATTCACTTCATGTATGAAATTCAAAGGACATAGCCAACCTAAAAAATTTTAACACATTATAAAAGTCATCCAACCCAATCACACTCACTTCTATGTTTACAACATGGATAAGGAACTTTACCTCCTTATCATCATCAACAAAAAGATACCTTAAAGTTCTATATCTTAGTACATAATTAGACACCCTTAATGAACACCATGATGCAATAGAGATATTATGGCTCCTTTACTAACATTCCATACCACCTATAATCTAGAACCTTGTTCCTTAAATCAATCTACCAAATTCTTATATTCTCCCATCCATCTATCCGTTACATTAATTGTCTTAACACAACCTCGATATGTCAAGTTCATAGGATAGCATGTTACTTTCCATGTGTACATAAATTTGTGAATATGAATTTAAAGGATTATCCTGATTTTTCCCCCTTTTATATTATTTATATTTCCTATCCATATTTATCCCTCCTTCAATTTATTCTAACGGTACTATTAGTCACCCAAATCCTTCCTAGAATATGTCTGAACATGATATAAGAGGATATCTTAGCATAGAAGGCTATAGGAGAATTAAACAAGTACATGGTGAATCTTATTTATTTAGTTAAAAAAATAATGATTTTGAAAAAAAAATAATATAAAATTCATAAATAACCTAAACCTAACTCACTAACTAAAAATGGTATACCACTCCATGAAATATGAGACATATCAAAAACTTACACCAGCCATATGAATTCTAAAGACATGATTTTTACTAGTAGGATTGGAGCCACTCCTCACATGTAAATAAGGACCTCAATTAGTTTTCAAAATATAAATACATATATTTATTTTAAATATGATCAATATATTCAAATATTCAATTATCTAGAGGATCAAGTGAATTGAAAGCAAACAATTGCACAACCCTCTAACAATAACCAAAACTCCTCCAATCCATTAGAATAAAATTTAATTTTTTTTTTAAGATTCTACCACAAATAAATATATTAACTATTAAAAACCTCTTCCTACAACACCTCCCATAAATGAGGTTCCTACACCCAATGCTACTTTTAATATGAATGAGCTCATATCTACCTTGGTGGGTTACATTAACGATTTAGTGTATGATATGGTTGTTATGTTACTCTTGACTTGGGAAGGGGTTGTTGATAATTTTTTCCAATATTATAAAAGTAATTTCCATTGATTGGTACTATCCCCTCCTTCAGGAATCTATCCATTCTTTTATACAACTCATGGTGCAATTAGTTAAAGCCTTTGATATGAAAAAATTGTTGAAACTAGCATTCAATAATTCCTTCACATTAAATAAAAAAATAATGAATCAATTGCCCATTTAATTAAGATATGGTGAAAGTTGTTATATTCATATGCTATTGTGACAAACATGGATCAAATATAATTTTTTGGTCTGTTCATTCACTCGCTTAACAAGGATATGAGGGAATATGACCTAAATTTCCCTTATCAATCCCATGAATAAGCACTTGATTTTTTTTATGAATTAAATAAGTGGCCATTGATATTTATTACCTAACCTATGGACCCAATGGGAATATAATCACCCCTAACCAAAATAATTTGGGTTTCCAAAATGTAAACCAAAAGAATTCCAATAAAAAATAAGGCCCCAAGGATATCAATGGAAACTAGAATTCGACCATTGATGACATGACCGATTAAACTAAGAAACCAAACACTATCAATAATAATCAACCACAACTCATGAACAATAATAAATAAAATAATGATAATGGTATGAGGAACCATGTTCCTCTATCTATGATTCATGTTGTTTATTTAAATCACCTTTCACCATACAACATGCAACTCAAAGACCAAAACCAAAAAAAATCCAAAACATTGACTATTTCCCACAGTTCTAAAACCAACCCTTTTACCAAAGGAACAATCAATAGGGTTTTGGTAAATAAGTAAAAAATTATAAACTTATGACATATGTTCCTAATGTTTATTTCCTATTCTACTAAATGTTTGGGCATGTTATTCATGCCTATCATGACTACAAGTTCATTTAAAGATTATCTGAAGAATAAAGGCAAACTTTTGTTGACATATTTGTAGGGAATGTAAATGAAAACCCTCAAGATAAATTAAACATTCTCGTAACCCCTAAAATATAAAAAATAAAAATATATCAAAACTCTTTCCTAAACCATCATACATGAGTTACCCATAACAAGCCACATGGTAATTTGTAAAATGAACCAACTCAACATAGCCAACCTATGTCAACATGCACTCATGATGCCAAGGATTATACTTTTGGTACCACAAACCTTAATTTTGCTCCTCAATTTTGGGTTCAATGGAAGGCAAAAATGATAGGTGTGGTGGATTTATAAATTGAATTAGAAGACGATATCATCATTTGAATACAATAATATTAGCCCACAACTCCTCACCCTTTCAACATCTTGTATGGTGATGTCATAATAAAACCTATGGGAAAATACAAATTTAGTCATAAACCTTATGAAGACATTCTCACAAATCTTATTTATTTATTTTCATAATAATTATCCTACCAACAATTAATAATTACTTGATTCCATAGGGTTGGGGCACTTAGCTAATGTGACTCATACACCTTAGGACTATATCAACCATATTGATCTTGACATGTTTCCTCTAAGGCATAGTTTTAGGGATGTTGGATATTTATTTGACCTTAATAGTCTCTTTCTTGACTTTGAGATGGTTGTGAGGGGTGGATCTAGAGTTGTTTATATAAGTCTATATTTATAAAAACTATGTAAAATGAGTAACGGTTGATGATGGAGTAGTTTTTAACATAGTCCCATTTTTATTTATATAAAATATTGGTTATGAGTAAGCCAACTATTTTACTATCACAACATCATCAGAGGCTATGATACAATCATGTCTAATTCAATAAAAATAATCATGCTCCTAGTTACCCTAAATCCCAAGACCATGTTGATAGAATTATATATAATTGATAAAGACACCAATTACAATATGATCTTAGGTATATCTTGGATTCATAGGATTAAGTAAAACCCTTCTACCTTTTTCCAATAGATAAGGTTCCTCCATATTGGAAAGGTTTACATTACCCAAGGGGACTCAAAACCCTTTGATGTTATTCAAGAAAAGATTCACAAGAAACCAATGTTATAATTATTTTTATCATTTTCTCACCAATGGTATGGTAAAACCCCCACATTTGGTTTAAGTCAAATATTTTCTGAATCCCAATGTGGTTTTTTGAAAAATGGGTTAGATCTTATAAAATCTCTTTTGAAATGCAAGCCTAAATAAAAAGAATCTATAAAATAAAAAAGCTAAGTGGTAATGATCTTGAAACAATAATAACCATCTTGACCATGTCTATGCTTGAAATCATCAATATCCTATAAAACTAGATGCCACTTATACTTCTTTTTGATTTGTGAGCATTAGGAACTTACAATATTTCTAAATCTCAAAACCAAGCATCCCAAGATGGGTTAACTATCATATTAGACATAGAAAAGGTTAAGATTTCATGAAAAAAATAAATAACTTTGAACTAAAATGATAACTATCGTCCTCTCCATGATCAATGGGACCTTTATTATGATTGGTAAAAATTACATCTTGGCATAGGGGCAACTGTCACCCTGATCTCCACAAAAGGATGAATCATTCCCTTATGTTTTCAGTTGGACTTTGAGTGTACAAAAAATGGGGTTGAATATTAATCCTTATTACATGGAATTATCATTTATAAGAGGTTAATTATATAAAATATGAAGGTCCAAGGTGACTCATAGCTAAGAACCAACTAAGTCTCAAGGATTTATAAGAATAACATTGAACTTTTTAACTTTATAATATTGTTTTGCATGATTTTTTTAAGGATCTTGAATTCAATGCCATTGAAGCCTTCCCTACAAAAATAAATCATCTTTATATCTCTATGAAATCTTCCTCACATTTTTATCCTCACCCCATGATACCTGAATCAAATTTTATAGACTTCATTAGGACATAACCCATTGTGAAAAATGTCTCTCATGACCAAAACCCTTACTTGCATAGGAAAATGTACCAGCCCATTTATCCTTGATATATCTTAAAATGTTGAGACCGATTTTATAGATCCTATACATTTACAATTACCCCCCATATTTCCATCATAATAGAGGATTTTCTCTCACTTTTAATCCTAAATTTTCCCTTTGAGGAAAATATCATGATACATATTACAAGTTTAAATATTACTTATATTTTGATGATGAATTAGATCTCTTCAATGGAAAAGGTGAATATAATGATCTTCCTCATATTCTAAAAGAATTTGAAGAAGGCAATGCCTCTGTTATAAAGAATACCATTAACATATATATAAGGACTAAAAAAATTCCCTAAAATCCTCAAACTCATATCTTCACTCTCACCACAAGAGGTGTAAGATCACATAAAATTACTTATTTTTCTCTCAAAACATTTTTCCTTATCCTATATGAATATGGTAGGTATCAAGCCTAAGTTAGTCATTCATAATCTAGTCACAATACTTTATGCAAACCATGTGAAATAAAAGATTAGTCCAATCAGAACCAAATTTATCTTAATGGTGAAGGAATATGTTATCAAGATTCTCAAAGTAGGGTTCATAAAACCCATGGACTTTTCTAAATGGATCTCCAACATCATTCTCATTCTTAGGAAGAATGAAAAAAAAATGCATTGATTTTCATGATATTAATAAAGGATGTCCCAAAGACAACTTCCCTCTTCCTTCGATTGATGTTATAGTCAACATTATAGCTTGTTATGAGTTTCTTTCTCTTATATATGTCTTTGTGTATATATAACCATATCCAAATTTTAGATGATGATCAAATCAATACGTCCTTCAGTATAACATGAAGGACTCTTTGCTATATATTCATGCTTTTCAACCATAAAAATTTGGGGTACAATATCAAAGAAACATGTCCTATATTTTAAATTATATCATCCATAATATAGTGAAGGTTTATGTGGATTATATTATAGGAAAAATAAGGAAATTTATTGACCATTTATAGGTACTTCACAACATTATCACATGATTAATTGACTATAGTTTCACCCTCAATCTATAAAAATGTGTGTTTGGAGTCACAAGTTAAAACTTCCTTGTGTATATTATATCTCAACACAAAATTGATATTGACCCAACCAAAATTTATTCAATCTTAAACATGTTTCTTACTACTGATGGGTTAGGAATTAGGTCATCCCTGGGGAATTTGGTGGCCATTTAATAATTCATACCTAAACATAATTATGTAGTTCATCCCATCAACAAATTTCTTAATAAGATGAATGGATTTACTTACACAAGTGACTATTAGGCTTCATTTGAAGTGGTAAAATGGTTTCTTATGTTTCCTTTGACACTCATGGCACCCAAGTCTAACAAGCCTCTTGTAATTTACATTAGGAAAACTAAGGTGTCTCCCAACTACATGTTATCCTATGAAGATTATTATTGAAAGGATCATGCCATCTATCTCAGTATTTACACTCTAAATGACTAGAAGACATTTTAAAATTAAGTAGATAAGGAGGTTTAGCCATCTTGTTGACAATAACAAAGTCTTAACATTACATCCTAAACCAAGAAATAAGGGTTATAGTAAGGTCCCAAGTTTTATGAACAATATTAACCCAACCATCTATCTCATGGAAGGTTTGGCATTTGATCAGATTTTTTAGTAAATGCAAACTCACATAAATCAATAAAAAAGATATTTAGGAATAAATAATTACTAATTGGTTGGTAGATTCTTGATTAAAAGTTAGTGATCTCATAGATATTAATTTTATTGATGAGATAATATGTTACATAACAAAACCTACTATTATTTCCACTCCTTCGTATACTGACATAATCAACTATTTAATTGATTGTGTTTATCCAAACGGTATTATTCATAATACAGGTAGGACATTCACATCATTGCATCAAAAAGCATTATTATAGATGAGGATATCTCTCAAAAAACCCTTGATTGCATGTTATTAAGGTGTGTCTAAAAACAAGTTAAAGTGTCTTCTTTCATTACCATAACAATGTTTATGGTGGGAATTTTTGTGCCCACATAATTACTCATAAGATTCATAGGATGTGATACTTATTTCCCACTCTCAAACATGACATCATTAATTACATGATAAAAGGTGAGAAAATGTCAATATTTATATAATTATATTCACATCTCCACTAGGTCACTACAAGCCATTGTCTCCCCATGGACATTTTCCACTTGGGATATAGACTTGATTGAATTTTTTTTGTCCCACCTCCTCTAATGGTTATGATTTCATCATCATAACCACTAACTATGTCACTAATTTAGCATAATCCATAATTCTAACAATTATTACCAGATTGGTCATGGATAAATTCATTTTAAATTAAATCAGCCATCCATTCAGATTCCTACAAGTCATTATCATAGACGGTGGATATCCTTTCAAAAACCTTGAGGTTTGTGGAGTGTATAATAAATTCACTATATCCCACCACACGATCTCTTTAAATTATACTTAGACTAATGTTCAAGTTTAGGTAATGAATAAAACTCTAAAGTCAATACTAGTAAAAAAAATTAAAGATAATAAAAGCGATTGGCACCTAAAACTCTACCCAACACAATGGGCCTACATGAGGGTCTTTTCATGCCCATAAGGGTAATCTTGTATTCTTTGGTGTTTCTAATATAATATGTTATACTCATTGAGGTATAAATACCTAGTCTAAATTTATCTCTTCAAGGTCTTCTTGGTGATGAAGTGTATATAAATACATGATTAGATAAATTATAGCCTTTGTATGAACACAAACTCATGACTACATAGAATAACATTACTTATGCAGACCACATATGCCTATAGTAAAGCAAAAATTTTCAGGATGATATAATTATCATACCTTGTTGTGAAGCTTGATAACTAAAAAGATAAAACAAACTATAAGGTTGAAAGTTTAGATCGAACTAGTTAGGGCCTTCTTTAGTGATGGAGGGAAAGGAGTTTGTTGATTCTATGAAATATTTACAATTTAAACTATTTTATATCTAGTCACTAAATTTCACATTATCCTCATTTCATTGTATTTTTCATTGTCTAAATCTTATATTTTCGTATTAGATGTCTTGTTTTGTTATTATTTAGTTGTTAGTGAACATGATAAAAACTTTAAAAATTTAGCTTACCATCCCATTCGATCTTCGTATATCACTATTATCTATGGAAAGAATTTTAAAAGTCATCATTGGATTGGTTCTTATCTTAGTTATTACAATCAAATTATACCTCTCTTTCCCTCCACTTTATTTCAAAATTTATAAAATGTTATTTAAAACCTATTTAAGAAGTATATATATGGCAAAGTCCCCTCTTAAGCTGACCTCAAAGAATAAAATAATAGTATGATAAAAAAAGAGTTAACATTGACTATCTATTTTAGTCCTCGATGATGATCCCTTAAATATTAATGGTTTTTTGGGACCAATATTTTTAGGTAAGGGCCTTGAAAAAATATGTGATAAATATAAATAAAAACTCTCTTATTTATTTTAGCATTGGGGAACAATTCCCTTACTTGCATGCATCTAGTCCTTAGTGATGAGCCCATGTGTCTTCCTAGTTATATGACACTAAGTGTGGGGGATCACAAACAAAATTAAAAATGAAATGCAAAATAAATATTCAATTAGAAATTATCCAATAAGGGTAATTAAAAAGGGCTTATTTACATGCCTATGCTATAAAGTGTAACTTAATCCCATTTATTAATTCTTCCAAGGCTAGTTACCTCTAGGTGAAACCAATAAAGTTAGTATTTAAAGAGTTCAACAAATATATTTTTACCCATTTTTATCTTAAGGATCACATAATCTTCCTTTTTCTTGTGTAATTTTAATGAATATTTTTCATTTTACTCATCTCATGTATATCCTAGTTTCCATTTTCATTCCTTTGATATAAATTGAAAGTCATATGTTATGATAATGAAATAATGTGGTCATCAGCTATAAAATTGTTGTTAGTACATTCATAGTTTTATATTTATCTATAATATTACATTTTTTTCATAAATTATGTTTTCAAACTTTACATATATAATCATTTCCATAGCATTAACGAAACATAAGAGCTACATGGTATATCATCACATCCCTAGTTATATAAAGTGTAAAAACAAAAAAATGTATAAGAAAATTATAACACATAACACCTTATGGAAAGTCACTCAAATAGACCAAATTGTCATCATAAATATGTGTGTGTGTGTGTGCACGCGCGTGCGTGTGTGTGTGTGTGTGTGCGCATGTGCATGCGCCTATAAACATCATAGTAATGTCATTTTTTTACAAAGCATGTCTCTAGTATAATATAACTCTAGATTAGGAAAAATATGTCTCAAAATCTTTAAAAGGAAAAAAGTTCAATGTATGTATGTATATGTAAAAAAATGGTATTAGTACCCATCCTCTTCCTACGAGATGGCCTTGGTTCCAAATAATTTCATGGACTATGCATCATGGTCCACCTTCTACTAATTTCTCCCTAAGAAACTATGTCCCCTCTTATCTGTCAACTTGAGGAAGTTAGACCCCCTCTCCCAATAAGAGCCTACAACTAAGCCTTTATCATATTTTTTATCACATCCAAAATATTTTATCTACCCTCAAACTAAATAGTGTCAGACAATCATATTAGATAATGTAAAAAACATTTGTCAACCTACCTATCCTAGCAAGTAGTCCTAGATCGACCAATAACTAGTCATACTCATGTTCATCCCCTTATGAAATAGGTTGATTAGGGTGTCCCTGATCATAATCCTATATACTATAGATGTATCTACAATCACAAATAAGAAGATAAACATCTTATATAAACATATGAAAACAAAAATAATAAATTAGCTAAGCAGTCATCTATAAAAAAATACATTAATAATTGATATAAACAAATAAGCTATTTTACCTAGGTCATTAGAATGCCAATTAGGATCTAATTTATCCTTGTATTCTTCTTCCTCCTCATCCATTTAATTAAATATTGATCTTATCCTTCCACTAAATGTTGTTTTTTTATGGGATCCTATTGTGGTGGTGGTGGTGGTGACTCTAAAATATGATGTTATTTTTATTATAGCCATATCTAACTCACCTTACCCTCCTCCCATGGGATTTCTTCCCCTCTCATCCTAGACACCTTTTAAAAAGGAAATAATAGTGTCAATAGATGTTTATCCAATCTCTAAATTCTCTCATCCATGGCCTCTCTAACACCTTTATATATCACTAGAGGCATGGGGAGGCTGCCTATGAAATGTAACCCAAACTACTGTGGTACCCTATCAATGGGGTGCACCTTGATTTGGATTCATCTATCCCTAAATTACACACTCATTCATCTATCATAATGTAGATCCCTCATCACATCATTGACCAACCATCATTTATTATTGTAGGACCACTAGATCAACCATAGTCAAGTTACAAACTACAAGGTGTAATGTTCTAGAGGGAGATACATATGTCCAATGTGCAGCTATGATATCCCCAACATATAAACCTAAAACTCCTCTCTTATAGGGTATCATACTCTCAAACATCCAGCTCAAAGTGAGCATGGAATGGATGAATGAGAGTGATACAATCCATGTGATCTTTTATATTTCCTTATATTTGTAGGTAAGGATATTTTAATCCTGTGAATAAAGTAAAACCATCTACATGATCTGGTACATGATAGGTGAATAGATGTGTAACATGTTTTTACCTTATCTTTAATACTAATAATGGCCTTTCAAAGGTTTAGGATAGTAGATAAATCAACTCCCAAAATTATTACTTTACATTTCACACCCACATCAAGTGTGTCCACATCCAAAAAGTGATTTTAATAGCCAAAATCCTTTACCCTATTGGTGGCCTCCTATAGGAGCACTAACTAACATGTTATCAGTGAACTTATAATTTGGTAGATAATGAATAGAGTGATCATCCATTTTTTAGAATTTTATAGAAATGAAAAGGTGTTTTGGTATGTGTCCTAGTATGTGAAGATATCACATAGTATCCTACTTTATAGGTGCATAATCCCCACCCAATAAATCCATGAAATCCCTACTATATCTAATATTCCAATTCATCATTCATTAAGAACACCTTAAACTATGGAAGCCACTACTAATCCCTATCCTGAATCTACTTTATATAGCCTTGTTGCTATAAAAAGTACCCTAAATCAAGCCTTAACCCTTTTGTATCCCCAAAAATTTACTTATAATGAGTTATCTTCTCCTTGTAATGAAATTGTCACATTTTATAGGTATTATACATAAATATCCTAAGCATTTCTATATTTTTCATCGTCATTTTTTAACTATTGCATTTTCTACAATTACGACACCACCTAGTCTATGAGATGTAATGGCTACATGACCACTATGCTTGACACATAATTACTTGAGGAACTTATGTCTCTATTAGTATTAGTTTTTTAAATACCATATTTACAATGGTTATGACACTACTCATCTTGTCAAACATGATATTCATGTAACCACTACAGCAAAGATATAACCACTAGTCAATGCATATCATTAGTTTTGTCCTCATACAATGATTTGACCACTGACCCCACCATACTTAAACTACCTCTCCCTCCCAAATAAGCCAAAGTCACCCAAAAAAGAAAAATATTAACATTTTCTTAATCTAACAACCCTCATAAACCAATTTATGCAATAAAATTCAAGAATTAATGAATGTTTATGTACTTTTATCCAAATATTTGAAATTGAGTTAAAAACATAAAATTTGTCAAAACCAACCTGAACTTGACCCACTGATCCTCCCACTAGTATGTTTTTCATCCTCTCACTATACTTATCAGTTTTTTTTCTTCTTAAATCAAAACTATCAATTTGAATCCAAAGCTCAAGAATTCTCAAACCTTAATTGGCATAAGTGATTTCTATTTTGGGCCAATTTTAAAATATTTAGTCTTTTAAACTATCCTTGTGATTTATTTATTTTTTCATTTTTTGGCATTTTACCTTTTAAAACACATTTTTCATCCTTTTATATATTATTATTGTTTACTTAACCTGATTTGTGTCCAAAACTAATCAATTTTAATTGTTTTTGTCTTTTATAGCATGTTTGTATACTGTTTCAATTCTACAGGTACATGACACTCAACACTAGATTCAATACCCCATTGGGACAATTCAAGTATTATACTCATCCCTCCATACATGGTAACTATTCACATCCATGTTTCTATTATTTATCATTATTTTTCACGTTTTCATTAAACTATACTTGATTCTCATGTTTTATCCACATGTTGCATAGAATCTCAGTTGGCTTCACTATATCACATAGGTAAGTAAGGTAAGTATTTATAACTCTCTTTTTTCTTTCATCATGCCATTTGTCAACACCACACATTCATCAATTCATGACAAAGAATCATATTGAGGGGGAAATATATATGCACCCAAAAATTACACAATGCAACAATTTTAAAATAAATTTTATAATGATGCAATGATCTCTAAAAATATGTTCAATCTCACTTGTATCTAACACTTTGCTTCTTACTCCCCCTTTGTCCCTCTTTTGACCTTTTGGTTATTTTTTTTTTATTATTTTATTCCTTACTATTGTGTTGTTTTTTTTAATTTTTTATTGTAATTTCATATTTATCACTTGTAAACTATGGTAATTTCATCAAAATTTATCTTTCTTCCAATATCATCATATGAAAGTTGATTTTCTACATGTTTTGTATCATTTATTCATATTTATTACTTGATTTGATTTGTGTTCACCCTCATGATAGACCAAATTAGTCCCATTATTTTTTCAATCACTCCAAATGTTCCTAGTTTTATCTTTAAGCTAACCAACAATTGAAGTTACCCTTACGCCCTCCTTGTTTATTCTATAAGTATCTCATATTTCGAGGAATTTGAGTTTTAAACTTTGAATTGAAGAATATGATTTAAAGCTATGTAAAACCTAATCCCACCTACTTTAATTGTCAAAAATATTTTATCCATATTTGGTCATCTTTAAGGTCACTCTACATAGTCTTGTAAGGGATAATTCAATTGTTTAGTAACACAATATTTACTATCCAATGGATTAGTAAGCCATAATATAGAAATAATATTTTCTAAGATTATGTCTTCATTGTTCCCATTATGGTTCTACAATCCTTTGTAATATAGTTCATATGAATACACTGAGAAAAGAGCTAGCTTATAAGGATAATCTATAATAAAAATATCTTTTATTCCATCTGGTCTAACCTTGATCAGGTTATAGGGGTTTTCAATTTTTTGATTTACTTATTATTTATTATAGTAGAGTAATTGATATTTTCTAAATTAATTATATTAGTGACATTTTAAAAATTAAAATGAAAATCTCTCTCTCTCTCTCTCTCTCTCTCTCTCTCTCTCTCTCTCTCTCTCTCTCTCTCTCTCTCTCTCTCTCTCTCTCTCTCTCTCTCTCTCTCTCTCTCTCTCTCTCTCTCTCTCTCTCTCTCTCTCTCTCTCACTCTCTCTCTCTCTCTCACATGTCACTTGAACTAAAAATATAGTGTTAGGCAAATCATGTAGTCAAAACCTGACATATTAGATATAGAATACATTCATTTTGTTATTAAAATAACTTTATTATAGTACATTAAATTTGTAAAATCATAACATAGGATTTTCATATATTCATAAATAGATAATTTTTATTCATAAATAAGCATTTAAGAGCATCAATAATTAGTGTTTAGCCTGCATCAAAAAATTAATTAATGAATTTCTAGTTAGTATACTTTCTAGGGTGTATATTTTTATTTTCATATTTGCATGTTAGAAAACACCATTTATAGTAGTATCTCATATAATTTCCATTAAAGAAAAAATCAAATTCATTTTACTTAGATTGCATTGAACAAATCATCACACAAATTAGGGAAACATAGAAAAAATAACTACACCTTTCTTTCAAAGTTTTTTTTTTAGCATTATATGCATCATAATATATTATCAAAAAGAAATGTATTTCATTTATCTTTGGTTAATTATTGATTTTTTATTTTTTTTATTTTAATTTCATCAAGTAATGTATTTTCATTCTTTCTACAAAAACATTATGGAAACACCTAAAATAATCATAAAACCTTGTCTAGATGAGCACAAGTGTGTATACATAATCTTTTCAAACTTTATCAATTACTGATGCTTTTTGTCTTGCATGAACCCATCAAGTCTCAATATCTCTAAGTTCACACCCTCAAAGGTACATCAGGGAAGGTGTGGGTAGACCTTTGGTTCTTCACACAATTATTGCCCCTTTTTACCATTTGATACCAATCCAATCATCTCCTACAACCATTCCCCTAAGCTTTGCCTCCCATTTTTCACACTCCTTTAGTAATTTACCACCTTCATTATATATTTCCCTAAGCTAAACCTATTTTTGGTAGTTTACATGACTATATCAGCCACATCGACTATGTATTATTATTTACAAAGCTTATTAATAACTAAATCGGCCATGCCTGACATAGTTTATTATCTAGTATGTTTTTTGTTAATTTCAATACTAGGTTAACTGGGTCAACCTTGTCTACTAAAAATTTAAAAATGGTTTAGGGTTAGATCCACCTATATAAACACATCCATTTCACCATTATTAGAGAGATATCAAGAGTTAATTATTCATTTTTGCTTCTTTACATTCTGCTCTTCCACCATTCTACTTGAAGAGTCTTACATTAGGGTTTTTACTTGGAGAAGAATATTATCTTGGATGCTTTGTGCTTTATTAGTGATCCTTACAAACCACAACAACCTATTATGAAGCACCTTTTGACAAGGGAGAGATTAAGTCTCAATAGGTTCATCTTCTAGGTAATTATCTCTAGATTTTCTCCTCTCCTTGGTAGATAGAAGTATCATAAGTAATGTCTTTTGAATAATATTGATCTCTCTATGCATTAGGGTTTTACCTATACATAGATTAATTAGTATTATATTATTCATGTTTAATTTCATTTTTTAAAAACCCCATGTTGTGTCACAATATTTTGAGAACACTAGATTAGATTTTACTTTAATTGTTATTTTTATAGCGAATATGAAAACAGAGGATGTAGTTAGTGTCTATTATGTAATATTGCTTTATTCGGATATTTAAAACCATTCATAATGATATTATTGGGTTAAGATACCCATTTATTATGTATAAAATATCCATATTGGTCATGATAATGATTATCTAATGTATCCCCATTCAAAATTGTTGTTAGGATCTATCTTCTTTGAACTAGGATTGATTTGTAGAATCTGATGCATTTCTCATTGCATACATTCTGGTAAACCTAATGTGAATCATATCTGACCACTAGTTGGATTATACTAAAATTTCCACTTTGTTTTTAACATTGTCTTCACTTTGGCTTCACCTTCACAATACATTTTGGTGAACTTCACATGAATCTAACCATTGTAGGTTTCCTTTCATGTTTTCATTTCTATCATTCTAATATTTTTATATATTTGAGATAATATATCAACCAAGATGGTATAGTTATAAATTTCATGTGTAGGTTTAACACATGGTTGTATCAAAATGACTCTATTCTTATTGGATTAGATAGGTCAACACACTTTTCTTCTTCAATTCTAGATAAAAAAATTAAGTTGGCTGTGTCGACTTAGTCTTTCAATTAGCATCCAAAATTAAAAAATAATTCATGAATGTTTTCTTATTCTTCCAATAAGAATCTAGATAAAAAATATAAGTCATGTAGGTTGACTTAGTCATCTTATCAATCTTTAACAAATAGGGTTTCATAGAACTAGATTGAACCAGTCAACATACATTGTAGAACTTGCAATCAACAATCAAGGCACTACAATAGAAAATTTGAAATCTTAATCATCTTCCAACCGACTAAGGTTCCTCTCAATATATATTAATTCATTATAATTCTATTTTTTTCAAGTTTTCAGTCTTCAAAACTATAATCCTACAACAAAGTAAGTCAACCTGGTCGACTTAGTTTTATAACTTGTCTTCTATCGAAAATACTAAGTCAACCTAATCAAATTAGTTCTTAAGGACTCTTGCTTCTACAAAATATTAGATACCCAATTGAATATATTTTATAATGTTTTCCTATAGTGTCATTTGAACTGACTCTATACCATTCTTAATTTGGTAATTAACAATTATGTGCTAGTAATTAATTCATACTTTTATTTTCAGTTGTGTTCATGTTTAGAGTAGCTCACATAATCTAATTAGGAGGTTTTTGAATTTTTTGATTAGTTACACTATTTTTATTTTTTTGCACACACTACCAAATCATGAAATATTCAAAATGAATTTAGCATTTATCTTCCCAAGGCCTACCTACTTAGATTTCGTCACCAAGGGGGAAGCCAACTTGGTTTTATGGCCATGTATAAACACATTGTTAATGGTATATATTGGAAAGTCCCCCAACACCCTTATTTTTATAGAATTATGAAGTGAGTGAGTAGGCTTCAATATTAAGCCAATACCATTGCCAACATAGATCCCTTTCATCCTAAACATCCTACAACCATCCATATATTTCTTTCTAGTTCCCTATTTTTAGCCAACTTCCTTATCACACTTAAAATAACATTTTATAATAATCTAACAACACTTAAGATCACCACTTAATTATCATTTAATTTTCATTTGATTGTTTGTTCTATGATAATTACGTGTTGTATTTCAAAAAAATTACATTAAGCAGTGTTGGTGCATGGTTTTCTATTGTGTGTTGCAATTGGGTCATTCTCATTAATCCAATTGTTTATGTATTTTCTTCCATTTCTTGTTTCAAATTACATTTCAAAATCCTTATATATTTTAGTATAATGTCATTCTATTCAAAATAGTCTTTTATAGACTTTATTTTTCCCTATCTATAGTACTAAGTCAACCTGGTTGACCTAGTACTCCTTTCTACCAATCAAGTTATAGTAATAAGTCAACCTGGTCAATTATGTATCCTTATCAAACTATCTTTTTCCCTCTTTATAGTACTAAGTCAACATGGTCAACTATATACTCTTTTGCCTTCTATCTAGTAACACCAAGTCAACATATTTGACTCTATACTCTTCTTCTTTCTGTCTAGTAGTACTAAGTTGACCTGATTAACTCTATACTCTTATTACTTCCCTTACTCTTCTATCTAGTTGACTTAGTTCTTTTTCTAGCTGACTTAATTCCATGTCCTTACTGTGTCTTTCTTATTTCCTATATTTTGTTAATTTTATTAGACATCATGAAATACCCTATCAAAATCTTCTTAGACAACCTATATCTATTTAAACACTATATGGGGTTCTCTTTTCTTCTTATCTTTTCTTCCTCTCTTTAGATATTGAGACATATTGTGATGCTCATCCAAACATTACTATAGACTTCGGGACATCTTACAGTGTGCACTCATATATCATTTCAAAATTTGGGGTACTTGTGATGCCCATCCCTACATCCACCTACCCTTTGGGGCATCTTACGATTCCCGCTCTTTTTCTCCATTACATGCTACCAAACTAATTAAACTTTAAGAAACATTCCAAGATACAAAATTCTCCCTCACATGCTTGTCCTTGATATATATGTTAGTTTACACTCCTTTTATTTTACTAATTTCTATATATTATCTATTTAACACTTTTTGTAGGATAGTTACATGGGTCACACCCTCTACAATAGTTCTCTCTTTTCAAAAATCTTAGTCCTTCCTTTTAGTATTTTTATTTTCCTTTCTCTCATAATTTGTATTGTAAAACCATCGATAGGACCCAATCTTCCTCATGATGTATTTTTATCATCTTTGTTTTTATACTTTTTACACACTTTTTGGCACCCCCTTCAGTTTCTCTCTTATGATTTATAGTGTAAGACCATGGATAGGACCTAGCCTTCCTCATAAAATCACCATATTTTCATTCCCTTTCTAGAGTGTGTTTTGAAATGGTAATGAGTTTTTGATCTTTGTTCTCAGCTTTAGATTTTACTTCTTTTCTAGATAAAATTTACACAAACAAATTGTGTTACCATATTTTCCTACCTTTCCCTCATTCTTGTGATAAGGAATCAAACTTTACTATAATTATATCCCTATTTCCCCTTTATCACACTTTTTGAATTTTGAAGTAATTTAAATTGTTTCATGTTTCATTCCTCTTGATTTACTTTACTTTAACTCCACATTGGATTAAATAAGGTTGATGTTAAGATAACACTTTTATTTCACCTAGCTTTATGAGACTCTTAGACACCATGCTCTCTAAGTTATCTCTCTTTTCAACCAAGTCAAAAATATTCAAATGAAAGTCATCGTTAGCACCCATGTTTGGTTATTTGAATCCATATGGAGGAAGAATAGAACACATCCATCAAAAAAGTTAAAAGCCAAATCATTTGGAACAAAAGGCAACATACAAATTTTTAAAGTCAAAATCACACCAAAATATGTGATTACAATCACATATCCTATCTTTAATTGAAGCTAAAACTCCATTGTTGGCCTCACACTAGAGCTGAGGTCTATTGGGATGTGATAGGCTAGTAGATTAAAATATATTAATTCAATAAACTCTATTGTACTACCTACTTTTTCATATAATTACCCAATCTTCATAGTATACTGATGGATATGTAAGTGGTCCTAAAGAATGGGGAACATGTTGTGAGAAGGTAGGTGCATTTTAATTTTCATGCATATAAACTTTATGGGATGATCTACATACTTTATTTGTTGACCTAAGACTTTTGTGGCTAAGAGAAGTTCTTCAGAGTCCTTAAGGTCAAAAGTCTTCTTGTTTTGATAAACCTAGTATGAGTGTCTTTACTTTTATTAAGAGTTCCTCTACCTTGGTTTTCCCTTCATTCTCCCCTCCATCCATGTCATTTCACCCCTTTACAAGCACGTGTGATTCTAAATCTTTTTTCCCTCTTCTATACTTCCTTATTCTTCACATCTCAAAAACATGATAGCACTACGTTGTTTCAATTTTATCTATCCTTAGATCAAAACAACATGTTTGAGTAACTATGGATTAATTTATTTACACCATGGCTCTACATTTATTGATATGCCTTAATCTCATTTTACCATTTGTCATTGTTTTACTACCCTTTTTTTCCACACCTAAGTCTATTTCTACTTCTATGTACTTTATCCATTGTTGAGTGAGGTTGGATTGTTACTTCTCACTCACCAATGTTGTTTTCCATTGTATGCACCCTTTTCCATCGATTATTAAGGATTCTCACTCAATGTTTTTTTTACAATTTTTATTTCCCATATTTTCATAATTAAAGATTGTTACTAATTTTACATTGATGTTTGATTACCATCCTTTTGATATGTAACATTGGTTTAACTTGGTGAGTTTGTCTTTCTTACTTAATGTTTACTTGTTTGATTTTTTGGGTATTTAGTAGCCTTAGCTTTTTGATTACCCAATTTACTATAAATTTTGACTTGGTCATTTGGTCACACATAGCACTTGTCACCCCATTTTTCCAAATTTATATGTACATCCCATCCACATAGCACTAGTTTTCTTGGCTTTCCTACATTTTTTTCCTTTAGATTTTTATCCTTGGGTTTGTCAAAATAAGTGTTTATCCCCTCCATGATCAAAACTAAAAACATAATATACAACCATCCAGTGATAAACATAATTCAAGGTATGTATTACAATTACATTTCAATCATTTACTTTTAATTATTCTTACTTTAAAATATTGTAACATTTTTTAGCTTCAACTTTGTGTGTTACTATGTCCTTTCTCAAAGCACCATCCCGTATTTCACCTAAGTGATAAATGATGAGCTTCAAGTGGGGAATATGTATACACATAATATTTTAAAAATTTATTGATTAATAATTCTTTCTAGATTGCAAGAACCCATTGATTCTCAAACTCTCTGAGTGCACACCCTAATGGGTGCATTGAGAAAATGGTGGGAATACCATTGGTGATTTGAAAAATCATTGTCCCTTTTTACCACTTGATACCAATCCAACCAGATCCTACAACAATTCCCCTAATCATTTCCTCCTATTTTTCACACTCATCTATCCATTTTAAACCTTTATTAGCCATTTCCCTAACATAAAACCCTTTTTGGCTGTTTACATGACTATTTCAGCAACATCAACTCTATATTATTATTTACAAATTTTACTAAGAACTAAGTCGGTCAAGGCTAACATAGTTCATAATGTACTATGTTTTTTGTTAATTTTAGTACTAATTTGACTAGGATGACCTTGTCGGCCAAATTTTTAAAAGGGTTTAGGGTTAGATATACCTATATAAACACATCCATTTCACCATTATTAGAGAGACATTGTGCTTATTTATAATATGCTCTTTTGAATTCTACATGAGGAGTCTTATCTTAGGGTTTCTACTTGGAGAAGAATCTTGTCTTGTGGAAAAGTCTTGGATGCTTTGGCCTTTCCTAGTGATCCTTACAAACCATAACAACCTCTTGAAAAATACCATTAACCAATGGAGAGATTGAGTCTTGATTTGTTTATCTTCTAGTTAACTATATCTAACTTTGATCCTCTCTTTGGTAGATAGAAGTAGCATAAGTAATGGTTTTTAAATAATATTACTCTCATCATGCATTAGGGTTTTACCTATACATATCTTAATTAGTATTCTTTTATGCATGTTTACTTTTATTTTTTATAACCCCACATTGTGCCACAAGCTTTGGTGAGCACTAGATTATATTTTTCTTTACTTGTTATTAGTATACTCAATATAAAAACATAGGACCTAGTTAGGGTTATTTCATAGTTTTGACTGATTGGAGGTATTGAAACCCTCCCTAGTGATATTATTATGGTAATAGACCCCTTAATTAGGTCTAGTGGATCCATATTAGTCATAACACTAATTATCTAATGTATCCCCAATTAGAAGTTTAAGTAGGATCTATCTTCTCCAAGCTAGGATTGACTTGTATAATCCGTTGTATTTCCCATTGCATAAAACAAGCACTTAAACCTTGACTCTAATATAAAAACAATTAGTGTATTATAAATAAAATTGAAAATAATAGCTTATGCTTATTCACCACATTACCTCACCTTTTGGATGGAACTTCCTGAGTTCCACTACTTCATAGAGTAGGTTGTTTTTCCTAGGGTTAGATCACCAATTCTTGATAGTAACCTACAATATAATATCCATGTAAAGCTAAGAGTATAAGTAATTCATTCCACCCACACCCCACATCTAATTTATAAATTTATTAATTATCGTTATGAGTAGGAACATATTCCCAATCCTCCCATAGTCATCTTACCCCAAAATAGAGGTCTCTAATACAATGGTATCCATGTCTCACCATCTACCTTCTATTTTCCTTTTCTCCTTTGGACTAGCATTATTATATATCATTAACTTTATGTCTACCATTGACAAGGCATAACCAACGTAAAATATTTGACCACATTCCCAAAGTCATCCAACCTGATGATACTCACTTTGTATTCCTAACATTGATTAAGAGCTTTTCTTCCTTGTCATCACCAACATAGAGGGAACATAGAATTTTGTCTCTACCCAGTTAGATGCGCTTAATAAATGCCATTATATGTAAAATATCTTCTATTTGCATCATAAACATCCCCTACCACCTATCATCCAAAACCACATAACTAAAATCAATCCACCCAATCTAAATATTTTCCCATCCATCTATCCATTGCATTGGTTGTCTCAAACCAGATTAAATAAGTCAAGTGCACATGCCATTTTACTTATTTTTCCATGTACATATCCCACATGAAATTTTTTTTAGATATATATTGTATTATATCAATATAATTAGATGATGTCAATGTCAAATATATAAGTAAGCATATGAAAGAAACTATAGTGGATCCTAGGAAATTAATTAGTAGAATGAATTCTTTGATATGGCCCAAAGTGTGAGCAGAGTCAATGTGATGTCAAATTTTTCTAGTAATTTTTTTTAGATGAATACCAAAAACCAATGTATTATATTGTGTTCAATGCCCATGATAAGTCATACTTCCATTACCATTAAATCTTGGATGGCATAAGGGCTATAATGCACTAGGTAGAAGGAATTGGTGGATTAAATGGGTTAATATCATCCAAGAAGACTTCTATTGAGATTACACTTTACTAACATCATTATTCAAGTGAGGGAGAAGGTGCACATGATTATTTATTATGTAGATTGTCAAATTTTTAGTAGTTTATTATGGAGATAAATTTTATATTTTCCCTATATAATGGTGGTGATTATGGGCCTATGCAATTTTTCCAATCCAGCTGATCAAGAATTTAAACTACTATGGAAGACAGTTATAATATATCTAATGTATACTTAAATAGTTAGTACTAAACTCTTATCATTAGTTATAATGATATTTTTTTCCAATTTTTATTGAACTCAAATTTAGTTCGTATACTTTAGGTAGGGATGAAATAAAGGGAATAAAGGTAAAGAAAATATATAAGATTTTTCTACAAAGCATTACCTGTCAATTTATTGTTTCTTCACTATATTTTTTGGCTTGATTCTCTTTGCATTCTTTTGTTGAGAATTAATCTTGATATGTGTGAGATATTACATTTTTAATTGAAGAATTGCTACTTATTGAGTTATATATTCTTTTCTAAACCAAATAACTATGGAAAAAGGTGGGTTTTAGAGGTTTCTCATTTAATTTAAATATATAAATTTTTGGATTCATACTCTCATTCCTTAAGTGAGATATAAAATTTTTGTATGATTTTTGGAGGAAACAAATTTCCCCTTTTGTGGATCTGTGATGGGTTGATATCTATGTAGTAAGCATAGTTGAAGTATATGTAAAATTTCATTTACAGTGTAAAAACCTTCATTTTCAATTACTAAGTCAATACTCTTATTTGTAATATATTCTCCTCTAATAGTATTTGAAAAATATCACACCTTATTAATAGTTTCATTGAAGAGATGAGTTGAGTTCTAAAAAAATCCCATGTAGTGAAAAATCCCCCAAAATATGTGTGTGCATGTGAATGCACGTGTGTATGTAAAAATGGTTTTAAAGTTACATTCAATCACCAAAAAATTATTTTTAATATGATGTTTGTACACACACATGCATCATTATATAATTTAAATATACTTACCGAAAAACATGTTTGGTATTCATTATCCATATTAATAACAAATTATTATATGCACTAAAAAATTGTTAATTTTAAAGCATAATTTTGAGCCTAAAGTCTAGGTTTTATGTGATACCATCATATTTATCGATGAACTAATATTTCTTAGATATGCTTTTTTTCTTTGTGGGTCTACTTCATAGTGATTATTATTAATGAAAATTTATGAGATTTAATATTTTAAATACTATATTAGGATATTATATCATTGTACAAAATTTTCACTTCCACTTGTTTGAAATTGTAAAATTAACAATGAATAATCTCTTAGATTGAATTTTATGATGAATGAGAAATGATGTCATCCACAGTTTCTATAAAGAGAAGGATAAAATACATGAGGTTGAAGATGGAATTATTTTCTTGTCCCTACCTACCCTATGGGGTGAATTATTCTTAAAAATCATTATGTATGTTTTATTATAAGATACCAAAAGCTTTACTCACATGATTTCATCATCCTCAATCACTTTGAACACAACAAGGTAAAAAACATTCCATTTTATCTCTTCGTGTCTCTAAAAATTTTAATTATGGAATATAAAATGGAACATAACAACATTCCTATCTATCAGACACTTAACTTCATCCTTATCCAGTCTAGGTTTATAACCTTGGACCCATAGATGATTACACCAAGGCCCATGGGACTAATAGGGGATGATCCATCCAATGTTTTTAGTAAAGATAGCCTAGATGGTGTAGAGTATAAGTTATATAATTTAGTTTAAATTTCAAGCAGCTCCAATAATAATAGGTCTAATTAATCTATGGGTTGGGTAAACATGTTCAAACACTATAAACTAGCTCTCCACATGCTAAGGCTAAGGATTTAAATTTGGTTTTTCCCACTAATTTGATGGCTTATAAAAAATCATGTGATAAGGTACACCTATAACCATGGATCAATGTTGATTCCACTCTCCTCTTTTCTAAGAGTCCCATAAGTAGTACATTGAATAAGATGAAAAGTGAATTTAATACTTAATTAATATTTTTGAAGAGTTGGTTAATGATCATTGATTGAACCTATTATTAAAGTCATTCAATTAGAGATGTAATTTAGGAAAATTTGATCTTGAGAGGGAATCAAATAGTATTAGACTTATACAAGTGGAAGATGAATAGTCTTCCTCCATTGATGAGCTTCAAGCCCTAACTCCTTCTAATTTATAGCCTTTGATACCTTTACTACCTTGGTCTTTGATTGTCCTTTATTTATAATCTAGTTGAATAGCTTTGTGTTTTATTCTTGATTTTTTTAGGTGTTTTTTCTCTTTCCTTATTTCCTTTCACTTATTTAATTTTTTTTTTTGTCTTTGATGTTTCCATATATTTCCTCAAACCATGTGCCATTATTGGTAAAGTGAGTCTCTTATGCACTCATTATAAGTGTGTATGGGTGTGGTTGATAGAGATTCCACTACACATTAATTGATGTTTTGAAGGATGAAGGCATTAATGATCCCTTGGGTGCATAGGTAGAAAAGAAAAATTATTCTTTGGAGAATATTGCAAAAGAATTGGGCCAAAAATAGGATGATAAATTTGGCTTGGGAAAAAACTTATTTAACGAAGTTCTATGGTAGGAGGAAGCACTAAAGTATTTAGATGGATCCCTCTTCATCCTTTGTAGTGGAAACTTAGTCTCTTATGGACATATTGAGTAGTGATATCCATAAATTATAAAGCCTCCTTGCCAAGGAGAGACCCTTTATTTGTGACCTAATGAATTAATGGCTCTAGATTTTTAGTTGGACGAAACCTGAGTCAAAAATGTCAGGATTTTATTTGTGTACATAAAAAAAAATATGTTACCCTCGAGGAAATTTTTTGATAATTAGATTATTTTTTTATGGGGAAAAAAATGGGTATCTTTATTACATTTTTTAGAACATTTAAGGAAGGGATTTTTATAGTTCTTTTTAAAAATTTGAATATGTAAAGAAGAGTCACTAGTAAACCTCTACGGAATGTTTTCCATTTGATTTTCAAATCCATTTCATGGAATCCCTTGGTTAATTAAGGGGATTTAGCCTTTAAAAACAACTCCATGGTGAATTGATATTGAAAAGGTTCCTATTCAACTTTGTAACTTCCTTCTATACACTCTGAATCCCTTAGCAAATGTCTTAAGAATAAAAGACATAAGGAGATCCCTAGTGCATATGAATACTAGGGTGTTAATATGATTAAAACCCTTGGTTTTTTACCTTAAAGGAGTTATATTTTCATGATCAATTAAGGGTTTGGGTGGGCTTCATTCTTGATTTTTTATATAAAAAATTTGGTCACGTCAATAAAAATTACCCATTACTCAATAAACATGTGAATGTGAGTAAAAGAAAAGTGCAGACAAACCCATTGCCCCCTGATGTTTCTTATTTCAATGGTTGTTATCCTCATTACACTAAAAAAAATTGTGAAAGATAATACCTACTTAAGATAGCAACCCTAACAAATTAAATGCATCCCCTTCTAGCCTAGGTGGGGTGATTTTAAAAAATCTTTCTAGAGTTAACAACTCATATGTTATGTTAAAAGTAGAATTTTCAATAGAGCAGTAGTCTATAGATATCCATCCTACCTTAAAGGAGTTATATTTTCATGATCAATTAAGGGTTTGGGTGGGCTTCATTCTTGATTTTTTATATAAAAAATTTGGTCACGTCAATAAAAATTACCCATTACTCAATAAACATGTGAATGTGAGTAAAAGAAAAGTGCAGACAAACCCATTGCCCCCTGATGTTTCTTATTTCAATGGTTGTTATCCTCATTACACTAAAAAAAATTGTGAAAGATAATACCTACTTAAGATAGCAACCCTAACAAATTAAATGCATCCCCTTCTAGCCTAGGTGGGGTGATTTTAAAAAATCTTTCTAGAGTTAACAACTCATATGTTATGTTAAAAGTAGAATTTTCAATAGAGCAGTAGTCTATAGATATCCATCCTACCTCTTTCCTTAAATTTTCAATAGAGGAAGGTTTGGGTATTTTGGATTCACCAGTTTCTCCTCTTAACCCTGAGTGTTCAATTCAAGTTGAGGGTTGTGTTGTTTAAAAAGATGTTCTTTCATTTTCTAAGGGTAGGGTGTTACAAGATTACATTGTATCAAAGCTAATCCCCCTAAATTGGTTTATTATACCCTTGACACCTTGGTGTCACATTTTTTGTAACAGTTCCCTTATTTTACATCCCCCATGGCATTCTCCCTTGATCTAGTCTCTAAGGACTTGAATCTTGGTAATTAGGTGGACCCTAACCCTTTGGGTATTGTTGATTAAAATACATTCCCTCTTGGAAAGGTTAGAGTAGTATCTAAAATGCTTTAATATGGCCCAAAAAATGGTCAATTCCTTAGTCTGGTGGTTGGGGATACACTCAACAAGCCTAAAACTAGGCTCCATTTAGTTGATGATGTTTTGAATCTTAAGGCTAAAGAAAACAAAGTTCATCCTTACTTCATGAGACCTTATTAAAATAAGGGATGGGATAATCCCTCAATTTTACCTAAGTAGGCAACCCCTTATACTATCTTAATATGAAGGTTATTATTTGGAATGTGAGGGGCGTTGAGTCACCCGATCGCAAGCCCATAGTGAGAAAATTCAAGCATTCAAGAGAGGATATTGATTTTTTATATAGGAAAATAATGTAGTTGGGTTTAATATTAAATTTATGATTATTTTCATTTATCAAATGGACCCCAAATTTTCAAATTGATCATCCTAAAGGTAGAGGGAGTGAATATATCCTTATGCATGTGGAATGGGATAAATTTATGTCAAATAATGGTTCATCTCCTTATCAAAAAGAAGTGTGGATTATAATAGAAAAATTTGGTCTGTGTTTTTTACATTGTAATGTCTATGCCCTTAACAATTATACGGATAGATTAGAGATTTGTAATTGGCATGCCTCCAACCTTAAAGATATGTTTTGGATTCTTGGGGGTGATTATGAAATGGCAGAGGAGAAAGAGGACAAGTAGGCTGGGGATTTAGTCCTTAGGAAGGTAAACTAACTTTTTTTAATAGGCTAAGCTTAAAAATATTCATGATTTTCTTGACCCATTCAAAAATTCAAAAAAGTAAAGAAAGGGCATCTAGTTTACCTAGTGTAATAACCAACATAATAATACGAGGGTATACTCTAGGCTTGATAGATTCTATTTGAATAAGGTATTTTCTTGTTCATTAAGAGGCTATCTCAATACCTATCAATGTTATCCCTTATACCATTTATGATCATCATCCAATTGAGATCGAGTTATTTATGAATGAAGTTGAGAATGAAAAATCCTTAGACTTGAGGGGGTTGTATAAATTTAATGTTTCTCACCTTTAGGATTATGAATTTAGAGATGTATTTTGTGCTTCTTAGAATATTTACAAAGCAACCTAAGATTCTTCATATGTAATTGATGGGTGGAACTCTTTTATGGACCTATCTAAGAAATCTGCTAGAAGTTTTGGTTAGTTTAAAGGCAAGAAAAGAAGGAAAGTAGCTCTAGAAGCCCAAGAAAATTTGATCTATATAGAACTTAATATTCAAAATGACCCTAATAATGGTAATATTTTGGATAATCTTTCATTACTTAAGCATTAGTTTAGGTAACAGCATTCCTTCATCTCCAAGGGTGCCCAAATTGACGCTAGGTTGAATTGGCTTAAGCCTAGGGACAAAGGGTCTAAATTTTTACTAATGTTTCTTAAGGTGAATAGTTCCAAGTAAAAAATCTCAATGATTGACTATGGTGGTCTCCTAATTAGTGCTTCTAAAGAGATTAAATTGGCTTTCTTTTCCTTATATTTAAATCTCTTTATCTCTTATGGTGCATAACTTAAGATGGTTAAAAATAGAGAGATGTGTCCAAAATTTATTCCTAAAAATGTCCAAAAAGAGATTATTGCCTTTATTTATAGTGAAATATCCCTAGACAAGGTTAAATCTACTATTTATTATCTTAAGTATGATAAGGCTCCTAGGATTGATGGGTTTTTTGTTGGATTTTACAAGGCAAATATAGATTTGATTTCTCAAGAATGCCTCTCTATTTTTAATGAATCTCTTGACGTAGGATCTTTAGGTCCATATATTAATAGAGGATTTATTATCCCTAAGGAAGGAGACTACACTCAGGTTATAAATTGGAGGCCTATCACCCTTCTAAATGTATCATAAAATATTTTGCTAAAATTTTAGCTAGGAGGTTCTCTTGTTCTCTTACCTCTATTATTTCTAAGACTCAGATAGGTTTTCTTAAAGGAAGATATATTTTTAATAATCTAATTTTGATTTGGGAAGTTATGCAATCAGATCTTGACTCTAATCAGAATATGGGAATGATCTTCCTTGACTTTGAAAAAGCTTATAGCAGGATTGAATGTCTATTTATTGACATGATATTGAAATATTTTCAATTTTATGATGGATTTTGTAGAATGGTCAATGTTATCTTTAGAGATGATTATACTATTATTTAAGTGAATGGTGAACTCACTTAGTCATTCAAACTTCAATGTTATATCATACAAAGCTACCCTTTGGCACCTTCCTTGTTTGTTCCTACTAATGAGGCCTTGTATTATCTTTTAAAAATCTCTATGTTTGCCCCCTATCAAAGGCCTTTCATTTCTAGACAATTTTGAACTTATTGATGTCTTTTTTGTTAATCATACTTCCATTTTTTTTAAATTAAAAAGGATAATTTAAAACAAGTTCAGTCCATGCTTGATATTTATTACTCTACCTCTAGTTCTAAAGTTGCCCTACATAAGTCTTTTATGATTGGTTGGAATGAGAAGCCACTATAATGCTTTATTAGGTTTGGGTGGGTATGGAAAGGAACTAACCACTTAATTAGATACTTGGGTATCCCATTTTCTCTTATTACTTTATTTAAGTAGATGTGGGATTAGTTATATGAAAATATCAATAAGAAGATTTCCAAATGGCATGGACATCTCCTGTCTCTACTAGGGTGTATTCAATTGTGCCAAAAAGTTATTTTTTATTATATTATTTACTATGCCTCTTGTTGGATGTTTATTAAAACACTGATTAATATGCTCCACAAAATTGTAAGGGATTTTATGTGGTCTAATGGTAGGGGTATTAGAAAAATACATGTTGTGGCTTGGAAATAATTTTGTGTCCTTTGAAAGCTTGGATGGTTAGGGTTGAAATATTTATGCATTCAAGGTAAAAACATGACTATCAAATGGATATATATAGCTCTAAATGGAGATGAGATGTGGAAAATGTTAATTCGAAATATAATTTCTAGAGGATTTCATAGAGCTAAACCAACTTAAAAGGGTTGCCAATGTTTTATTTGCTAGTGGATTCCTTTTTTATTAACGTGGAAGGGTCTCATATTTTTGATTCAATATAGAAATCCTAAGAATTAGTTAAGCACCTTTTATCTATGTCATCTCTCTTTAGTGGCTTGCGAATTTAGTGTCAGGGGTATAAGTCAATTTGGTTGAATCTTTTTATCAATAGACAACATTTGGCTTTGATTAGGGGGTGATTTACCTATGTATAGTACTCTAAGGGATTAAGGAATTTTAGGGATATATTTTTCCATGATGGTTGCACTTTTTAGTTGAGATTTTGAATATATTTCACATATCTTTTCATAAAGGGAATTTTAGCCTCCTTTCTAAATCCCTCAAGTCTTCTCACAATGTTGTTATTTTTTACATAAAAAGTGAGTTCTAGGATAATATTAAATGGTTAAATGACCCACCCTTAGATGGATATTCCACTAAGATGATGTATGAGAATATTATTTTTATTAAATGTCCTTTCCTTACTCTCAACTAATTGTCGCATGTGTGTGACCCCTTGTTTAGGAAAATGGACAAATTTAATGCCATCTAGGGTTCTTGTATGAACCCAAGAAATCTTGTTTTAAATGGTTGTTTTATTTAATAAGTTGGTTGTCAAGTCTGTCAATTGATTGGAATTTACTATCCTTATTATTTATTTTTTGGGGAGTTGGAAACTTTTGAACATGTTTTTTTATTGTCATTTTATTGCTAATGTTTGGCTATGAAATTTGTTGGCATAATATTTCTTTAAATTATGTGTTATCCTAAAAACTTAATTTATTATTTCAATAAAATATTCTTGGTTTTTTGTACTGAAGTCATCTGGTTCATTTGGAAACAAAGAAACTTTGATGTTTTTATGTTTGAGGCAAGGTTACTTACTAATTTCAATGTTGAAGTTAGATCTAGACTCTTCTCCATGCATATTTTCCTACAAATCAAGATTCCTTAGGAGAAACTAAAAAAGTTTCTATAGACTAGAATGTTAAATATTCCCTCTTGATTCTTAATGGACATAAGAGGTTTTGATAAATGGTCTAACCTACTAGATTACAGAGCTAATCAAGACTGATGTTTAGTTGACCGAGTACGAATGGGAATTTATGGACTTATTTTTTAAGTAAGTTGATGAAACAAGATATGATGAGTAGGTTTGTTTCTATAATTATAACAAATTTAAGAATAACACATAGTTATCAGCTTAGAAGGAGGTGATTAAGGCTTTGCATCATATTTACCCTAACTCCCCATAAAATAGTGCTAGAATGGTGGTTCATATGGTTTTAACTCTAATTTATGATAATGTAGATGCAATTCTTGGTTTTGGACAAGGTGTTGGTGATCATTTGATTTTGATTGAATATGGTGATTAAGTAGAGGACTATATTAGTAACATTTTTTAGCATCTGGAAAAGGTGATTGAATCTGGTAGAATGGTTGATGTTGAAGAGATGATAAATTATGTCAAGGCCTCTAACATTTTCATTCTTATCGATACGTTTGAAAGGTTACCATCATTAGAGTGTACTTCTTAGTAGGTATTTGAGTTTTAGAAGGCACCTATGGAACATAAGGAACCTAAGGATGATGTTGGCTCACCTATAATAAGCTTAATAGATATCAGCTCATATAGATAGGTTGTGTGGCATTTTTTTGTATTTTGTTTTGTTTCATTTGGTGTTGCCACTATTGTGTGGTTTTTTTAATATTTTAACATCAAACTATTACTTTTAACCTTGTTATCTCTTTATTATTAGTTGATGTAGCCTAGTTTCTTTTTGATGTTCTCATCTTCAAATGTATATTTTTTTATAAATGATTTCACAATAAAAAAAAGGAGTTGGTTGATGAGTTCAATAAGGCTAAAAATAAATTGGTGGATATACAAAATAAGTCTAAGAAATAGAGAATGTAAATTATGAAGGAGAACTAAGCCTATTTGGACTCAGAATAGGTCGCATTTCAAGTGAAACAATAATTATCTAGAATGAAAGCAAACGAAAGAAGTTGGAGGAGGAACTAAGGATGTTGAAAGTTAAAATTCAAGAGATGAGCAAGACCAATTATCCTATGTTCTAATACATCTCCAAAAAGAGAAAATTTGGAGAAGCCCTAGATGGCCCTAGCAAGATAATATTTATGGTACAAATTTACACACTTGCAACAACAAATAGAACTTTACATGAATAAAGTAATATTTTTCTATTTGATAATATATTAGAGATGATCAATACAATGGAGGAGTATATTATAAATATCTCTATGAGCTCCTACAATATAGGATTAAAGGCCAATCTTTATTGACAAATTTCTACCAAGATTTCTCTCTTATCCCTCTCTTCTCTCTCACACACCTACTTTTCTACGTAGTTTGTTCTCACAGATCACTCACACACATAATACTATTATTCTACCTATATTAACATTAAATGAGTTGATAAATCATATTAATAATAATATTACAAACAAATTTAATGTGATAACTAATGTTAGGCTATTCCTAACATTCCCCCCCCCCTTAGTGTGAACAAGGGGAAAACATTATTTTGTACTATAACTATTAACAAACTTAAATGATGGGTTTTCACTTGGATAACCACCAACCTACAAATAACTAGGATGTTTTCACACTCGGCTTACCACCAACCTAAAAGAAACTAGGATGGTTTTTACACTCAACTTACCACCAACTTAAAATAAATAAAATGATTTTACATGTTGTTAACAAACAACCATATACATCATGATGTTACAGTAATCTATTTTTTGTCATCACTATCTTACCTCAAGGGTAAATAAAAATAAATAATCTTAATTATTATAATACTTGAATAAGTATGATCCATCTATTTTTTATTTATAAAAAGTAAAAACATAACTGAAAAATGAGCTACAACTCCATTATGTGGCCCCATCACTTGTGGATGATGAGAGGATGTTGAAATTCATCCAAAATCCTTTGTCTTCCATCCTCCTACTATATGATTTTCACTTAGTATAGAAGGTACTCAAAATTATAATTGTTATCATCATTTGTTGGTTCTTCATCAATGGATGGTTCTTTTTCAATGACCACATTTGTTGTATTTGTTTTAAGCTTTCCATTGAGCATATAATTAAATATAATCTAAAAAAACCAAGATGTGTTCCCCTTTTCATGGCAATATAAAAATTTAACTTCTTTATTGATTTAATTTTTTTATGATTCTTTGGGTATATTATAGTTTCTACTTCCACATCTTCTAAAATATTTTTCTCTTCCATTAGGAGAGATGAGCTCATGTCTTTTAGGGACCATGATTGCATTTTACCAAGAGTGAATACAACATTATTAAATTTGTAATATAGGCTATTCAGAAAATTAGCTTTAGGATCATCATCATCAACTGTAGCTTTAAATATTGATAATTGCATCATAAGTGATTTTAGATCATTTATGTGACTGGAAAAAGTATTTCCTTCACTAGGGTTTTTTTGTAACATAAATTTAGAATTTTTTTGAGTTAACTACTTTGGCAACAAACAACTTATTCAAATTATCCTAAATTTCAGCGATTGATTTTTCTAAACCTACATATTGTAGTTCAGAATCTAAAAGTGCAAGACGAATGATGGCTTCAAAATTATCATCTCTATTATTCCATTCCAAAAATTTATTTTCATCTATGGGTTGTGTTTTTTTTTCCACTAACTATTCCCCATGTTTTTTTATTAAGGATAAACGGAGGATTTTTGAGACTAGGGACCCCACGCCCTAAAAGACAAACAAATAGATAGTGTATAACACATCTAGATACCACTTTAAGTATGAAAATACAAAAAAGCAAGCCAAAGTATTACAACCAACCCAAAATTAGATAGAGAAAAACTAACCAAGGGATTTTTAAGTGTCATACCCTCAAACATGAAAATGAAACTAACACCAACAACTAGAAAGAAACAAAACAGTAGTGGCCAATAAGCTAGATTAGACAAAAAAATAATGTAATAAACTATTTACTAAGATTCTCTCTTTTTAGTTTTCTATTTGAGATCGAAGAGACATAATTCATGAATCTAGTTCCTATTTGCCTATTATTTTCTTCCCTTTCACTAGCTTCCACCCATTCCCTTCCTTTGTATTTGGCAATATGGGAATGGATAACTCTAAAATAACCTTTGGCATTTGAATTATTATAGTATCTAATACTCCTTCCCCTAGAACTGGGGAAATAACATTAGAGTATTTGACACTTATATCTATGTGAGTTTCATAAACTACCACTCATCTTTGATTAGTCTTTTAAAATTCTAATGTTAGTTTCCCCTTCCCATCAGTTTCAGTGGTTGTAAACTCCCCAATCTTGACTAAATGTTCCACTGGTGTTTTTGAAATCATTTTCAATTCATCTTCCCCTAAATCTAGATTTCCTTCCACTGTCATATGCTCTACATCTACATCTACCCACCAATTATTTCCTCTCTTATGTTTCGTGCTAGGACAATCATTTATAAGATGTCCCATGAGGAAACATCTATGATATCTAAATAGGAAGACCTCATAATGTATTGGCTAAACCCGTATTCTATTCCTCACAACTAACTCCACCTAAGCTAGGAGTTCTTTGGAACGATCAACATAGCCAAGAAATTGGGCATAAGTGGAATGCCCGTGCTCAATAGTCATAAAATCCATACACTAATAATTTCCAACAATGTCACCAATAGATTTTAAAACCCTCTCATTCCAAAACTATAGGGGAAGGTTTAGAAATCAAATCCAGATAGGTTTTCTATTTAAACTTTTGGCATGTAGGTTAAAGTTGGGATGCCAAGATTTGAATGAAAACCAATGTTTATTCCATCCCAAGAATGTTTGAAAACAATATATTTATCTATTACATAATTAAAATTAACAATTAAAATACATTTACACATGGGTGAGTGGTAATTTTTCCATCAACAAGTGTTTATCACCTATTAGTAATCCAAGTGTAAATATCCTGAAGCAAAGGCCAAAAACCCTCAAACTTGTAGATCTTTCCAAACTTAGATAGGTGTTCTTCCATACCCACAATCACATCAAGATCTCTATTTTTAAAAGTAATAATTGGATTTACTATTGTTATGGCTAAAATATTTATTCCTTACCTTTATTTAACCTACATCTGCATATGAAGGATGTAGGTGAGGTAGCATTGTAACCACCTCCATAACCATAAGATCATAGCTCCGACTATTCCCCATAAATTTGTATTCATAATTTGCATTTGAATTTTCACTTTCCATGTGTGAAAATTAAATCCAATGAACTTTTCTAGTGGAATATCCATTTAATCAACATAGGATATCAGTTAACCAAAAAATGTGTCCTAACAATAAAATATGACTTGAAGATTCAATTATACCAACCCCTAAAATTCGGATGTCGCATATAAGCAATAATGAATCCATGAGGAAAATGACTCTTTTAAAATTCTTAAAGACATTATTCTTTTATATGAGCAAAGACTTTCAAACACTTTGAAAAATGGGTATATGATTCCTTTTAATTTTGACCAAATAAACAACACATAAATCATAAAAGACTCGAGAGACACAACTATAAAACTACTATTAATGACCAGAGTGTTGTGTTGACATGATTATGGGAACAATTGAAATGGAACCATAATCACTTTGAAGGCCACTTTTATACTTTGAATAGATTTTTCATTTCACATCATCTCTATAAAACATTTATAGGTTATATTCTCCTATAATTCATCTTTTCAGAACAATTTGAATCATCAAATTTTGTTAAAATTGAGAAAGATGTGCTAATTTTATTTAGGATATTCCATTCTATTTTCTATTTTTTACCAAAATAATCATGTGACTTACACATAACTTTAGGAACACTTACAAGCCAAATCTGAAGATGATGTAAATTTTAACACTTTGTGCAATCTTATCTTTCCAAACAAAAAAATGAGACATCAATATGATATCATATGATTAAAATGCATCTTTTTTATTAAGAGGTATCTATTATAATTTTTCTCATGGGATTCTTTCAACCATATTCCTTCACCATTTCACTTGCACAAGGATACCTACTCTAATATGAGATAATATTTATGGTATATATTTACACATTTGAAATAGTGAATAAAACTTTACATGAATAAAATAATATTCTTATATTTGATAATATATTTAGAATGATCAATACAATGGAGGATTACAATATAAATAACTATATTATCTCCTACAATATAGGATTCAATGATAATCCATAAACCCACAAATCTATACTAAGATTTGTCTCTTATCCCTTTATTCTATCACATACACATATCTATCTATGTGACTTATTCTCACAAATCACTCACACACATAATAATATTATTTTACCTATATTATTATTAAATGAGTTGACAACTCATTTGAATAATATTATTACAAATAAATATAGTGTGAGCACTAAGTTTAGGCTATTCCTAACACAAGAGAACTAGGGGTCAAAATTTGAAAAGAGATGTCCATGTCCAAGAAACTAAAGCCTACAACACCATTAATATCTAATATTTTAAAGAATTGATGGATGTTGCCAAGGGTGTTGAAGAGTTGGTAGAGTGGTAAGGTATTTTGTCTAATTTTGATTATTTTTCTATTGGACTAATAATTAATTGCTAACAAACTATTGTTGTTTTTATTGTAGGCCAAGGGCCAATTTTGTCATTTGTATGGTCTTTATTATATTTTGTCTAGTTCTCCTTAATATGTCTTATTGATTTGTAAACGGTTTTGGAGGATTTTAAAATCCTCTTTTTACCTTAAATTAATCCTAAAAAATGTACAACCATCGTACAATTTTTTTTTCAGTTTTATAAAACTTTTCATTCACAAACAAACTTTCAATCAACCATTTTAAAAAACCTAGGGAAATTAGATAGTCAAAATCTGGCATACTAGATATATAATCCATTCATTTTATTAAAATAATGTAGTTTTAGTACATTGAATTCATAAAATCAGAACATTAATTTTGAATGTATTTACCCATATATAATTTCAATTCATAAATAGGTATTCAATAGCACCTAAAATTAGTTTTTAACTTACATAGAAAAATTAATTTATGAAATTCTAGTGAATATACTTGGTAGTGTTTAGAGTTTTTATTTTCATATTGCAATGTTATAAAATACCATTTTTATTATAATATCATATAATTTTCATACAAAAACAAAAATAAAGTTCAATTGATTTAGATTGAATTAAAAAAATCATTTCATAAGTCAAGTAAAACATAGAAACATCAGCAACTAAACCTTTCTTTCAAACTTTTATTTTTTTATCATTCCCTGCATCATAAGATATCATTGGGAAAAAAAATCAAATATCTTTACTTTATTTTTAATTTATTTACTGATTTTTTAATTTCAACATCTAAATTTCAAAAAGTAATATAGTTTTCTTCTTTTTACCTAAACATTGTAAAAACACCAAAAATAATTAGAAAGCTTTGTCTAAATGAGCACAAGTACATAACCCTTGCTTCTAATAGAAAAAGAAGTACCACATTCTAAATCACCTTTTATACAAGCTATTGTTCTTATTCACCATATTATCTCTCCTCTTGGATGACACCCCTTTAGGCTTCACTCCACAAAATAGGTCTTTTCCCTAAGGTTACATCCCTAGTTATTGATAATATCCTTTAATAGGATATTATTTCATAGATTATCTCAAAATTATTTTTCTTAACCCCTTTCACAAATATCAATTTTTAACCCCCTTAAAAGTCTTATGAATATGAGCATATTCACAATCCTCCCATTATCATATTTCTCCAAAACTAAGGTCACCAATACAATGTTATCCAAGACTAATCGTCCACCTCCCCTTTTATTTTTATCATTGAGACTAGTCTCATCATATATCATTCATTTAATGTATGAAATTTAAAATGAATAACCAACCTGAATAAGTTGACAACATTTCCAAAGGTATCCAACCCAATCACACTTACTTCAATGTTGCCAACATTTATAAGGAGATTTGCCTCCTTTTAATCATCAACATAGAGGGAGCTTGGAGTTATGTATCTAACAAATTAGACACTCTTAAATAACACTATGATGTGAAATACATCTCTTATTTCCTTCATGGACATCCGCTACCCCCTATCATCCGAAACCTCATTCCTTAAATCAATACAACATATCTGTATATTTTCCCATCCATCTATCCACTATATCTATTATCTCAGCCTAACATCAAGAATTCGAGTGCATGGGTAAGTGTGTTACTTTACATGTATACATAAATTGCTGAACATAACTTGAAAGGATTATCCTTTTGAATTTCCTCCTTTGTTTTGTTATTTGTCTTTATTCTCCATATTTATACATCCTATTTATTATAAGGGTATTATTATACCACCTAAATATATATAGACATGATATAGGAGAATATATTGGCATATAAGTCTATAAGATAAGTAAAAAAATACTTGATGAGCCTTCTTTATTTAGTTGGAGTAACAATGCTTCTAGCCAAAACATATAATATTACCTTCACCACTATGCCAACCATAAATCACAAACAAAAAGTGAGATACCAATCAACAAAGTGTGAGGCTTATAAGAAACTTATAGTAACCATCCTAATTATAACAACATGAATTTTAATGGTGGGATTAAAAACATGCCTCACATGTAAATGAGGCCTTCATTTAGTTTTCAAAATCTAAATGCAGAAATTTATGTTAAATATGATCAATATATTCTAAGATTTAATTATCTAGAGGATGAAGTGAATAGAAAGTAAATAACTGAAAACCCGTCTAACAATAACAAAAAAACATCCAACCCTCTATAAAAAGGCTTAGTAATATTTCCTAAATATTTTTATCATAAATAAATCTCTTCTTTATTACTAATTTCTTCCTACAACACCTCCCACAAAGGAGGTTCCTATACTCAATGTTGCTTTTACTCTAAATGAGCTCATATCTACCTTGGTGGTTGCATTGATGATTTGGAGAACAAAAAACTCCCTCTAAATTAGGAATTGAACTCTAATCCTCATAACTAGGTTCATTCCTCCTCTATACCCATCATAATGACAATTTATCAACTATTGTAATAACCACCCTTCATGTTTCTACCATAACAACAAGCCTAGAATTTTTCTCCTAACTGTATTTATAACCAACACCCAAGGGATATTATTACTTATTGATTCCACAAAACAAACACTTATAACATCTCTCCACCCTATCAACCTCTAAATAAATTCCTAATTCAAAGTGTATTCTAACACATTCTTTCTAACATTATAGTGGTCAACAATCTACAGCTTTGTATTCCTTCGAGTTGCATGCACCCATTTACACTCCTTATTTATAAACACCTAACCCTTCTTCATATAAAACTATTCCTCCTTACTATCACATGTTTTCAAAATCCAGTGAACCAAATAATTACATTCCATCATACTCACACCATCTTACCAAACATCTTATTTTCCTCATAATGGTTACGTGACTAAGTGGTATCCAAATAACCCCCTTCAATTTTATACTAGCATGGCTTTGATGGATTTAAATGTTATGGAGACATATGATAAATATTTAAAGGAACATTTAGTCATAAAGTATTAGGAGTCATTATACCTCATCCCCTATCGAACCTCCAAAATTTAAAGGGTAAAGAGATCCTAACTCACATGTTAGAGCATATGTTGTGTTCATTATGGAACACTTGATTTGGGATGGATATTGATTATTTTTCATAAATGATAGAAGGAATTTTTATTGATTGGTAATATCATCTCCATGAGGCCTCTGTCCATTCTTTTAGATAACTCATGGAGGACGTAATTAAAGCCTTTAATATGATAAAGTTGATAAAAATTGGCACTAAATAATTCTTTTACATCAAATTATAAAATAATGACTCAATTGCCCATTTCATTATGAGTTGGTGAAAGGTTTAGTATTCATCTACTAGTATGCTAAATGTGGATTAAAGAGAGATATGCAATCTCTTTCTTCACTCCTTTAACAAGGAGATGAGGGAAGATGTCAGAAATTTATCTTTTCAATCCTAATAATAATTGCTTGAAAACACTTTTTGAATTGACCAAGTGTCTGTTTATATTGGTTAGCTAATATATGGAGACAATGGGAATATAGTTACCCCTAACCAAAAAAATTAGGGTTTTTGAAACATGAACCAAAATAATGCCAATAAAAACCAAGGACTCAATATTATCAATAGAAACTATAATTCCACCATTAATAACATTATTTATCAAACTAAGAAAACAAACTTTGTCAATAATAATCAACCATAACTCATGAAAAATAATAACTCAAATAATGATAAAGGTATGAGGAACCAAAATCATCCACCTATAGTTCATGTGGTTGATTTAAATCATCCTCCACCTTGAAATATGTAATTCAAAAAACAAAACCAAAATAAGTTATAAAACATTGATGATTTCCCATGTCTTTGAAACTAACCCTTTTACCAAACAAACAAACAACATGGCTTTAGTTAACAAGGACAAAATTGGTGGCCTATGGAATATGATCCCAATGTCTATTTCCAATTTTACAAAGTTGTTGGACATGAAATTCATCCCTATCATGAGTACCATAAGTTCATTTAAAGACTCTTATAAGAATGAAGGAAAACTTTTGTTAACATATTCCTAGGGAGTTAAAATTAAAACCCTCAGGCTCAATTTAATGGTATCATAACCCCTTAAAACTAAAACCTCAAAATCTATCAAACACTTTGCTAAACCATCAAACATGAACTATCCATAATAAATAATAGGGTCACTTGTAAAATCAACCAACTCAACACAACCAACCTACATTTGCATGCACTCATGATACTAAGGATTCTACCTCTAGTACCACCAACATTAATGTTTCTCCTCAATTTGGGATTAATTAGGAATAAATAATGAAAGGAGTGGTGTAGATATATATTTAATAATAAGATAATATAACCACTCTCACATAGGAATATAAACCCACAACTCCTCATGCTTCCAGTATCCTCGATGGTGATGTCATCATAAAACTTGTGGGAAAAAAGCTTAGTCATAGACCTTATGAAGCCATTCTCCCACATATCATTTCTTGATTTTATCAAGATTTATCTTTACCAACAATATAAATTTATTGATTCCATATGGTTGGGGCACTTATCTTGTGTGACTCATCCACCTCAATCATAGATCAACCATATTGATATTAATATCCTTCCTTTAGGGCAAAGCTTAAGGGATGCTAGATATTTATTTGACCTTAGGAGTCTCATTCCCAAATTTGAGAACACTAGGAGGGGGAATATAGACTTTTTTATATAATTTTTAATTTATATAAACTATGTTGTATGATAAATTATTGATGATGGAGCAGTTTCAAACATAGTCCCCTTTTCATTTCTATAAATGCTTGGTTATTGGGAAGCCAACTGCTCGAATACCTGCAACACCCTTTGAGGCTATAATAGCTTCCATTCCACTTAAATAAAAACCATCATGATCCCATTTACCATAGGTTAAAACACTATGTTGATATAATTATATGTAATTATTAAATACATAAATTACAACATGATATTGGGTATACATTCGATTCATAGGATCAAACCTATCATTTCTACTATTTTTAAATAGACAAGTTTCCTCCATATTGGAAAGGTTTTCATTGTTGAAGGGGATGTAAAAACCTTTGATGTTCTTCAATCAAATATGAATATGAAACCAAGGTCATGCATTTTTTATCATTACCCACCAATGGTGTGATGAAATCTCCGTACTTGGTCAAAGTTAAAGATACCTTGAAGCCCAAAATGGCTATTTTAAAAGTGAGGTTAGAGATTCCAAAATCTATTTTGAAATAAAATAATGAAGAAAAGGAATTTAAAAAACAAAAAAGTTAAGTGGTAATGATATTCAAATAATACCAGACATCTTGACTATGTCTATGGCTTAAATCATCAATATCCTAGAAAATGAGACACCACTTCTACTTCCTTTTGACCCACAATGATTAGGAACTTAAAATATTTCTAAATCTCAAAATGAAGATGCCCAAGATGATTTGGATAGCATATTGTAAATCGACATGGTTTATATTTTACAATAATAAGAGATCCCCTCCAACCATGATGATAATTCTAATCCAGTCCATGATCAATAGGACTTTCATTATTATTGGGGAAAATTATTTCTTAGTATTGTGGCAAGAGTCATCCTGATCTCCCCATAAAGATGAATCATTACCATATGTTTTAAATTAGGCTTTGAGTGTACAAAATATGGTGTTTAATATGAAGTCTTTTTTCTTATAATGCTCATCACTAAGTGGTTATGAATACAAAATATGAAGTTTAAAGGTGACTCATAGTTAATCACCAATCAAGTATCAAGAAGTTATCAGACTTACACTGAACATATTCAACTTTACAAAACTATTATACAAGAAGTTTTTAATGATTTTGACTTCAATCCCATTGAATCATTCCCTAAGTAAATAAATCATCTTTTTAAATCAATAGAATATTCCTCCTTGAGTTTTTATCATCATCCCATGATACCTAAATTAGATGTTATAGACTCTATTTGGACATAACCCCTTGTAAAAAATTGTCTCATGACCAAAACCTTGCTTTTATAGGGAAGGATACTATCCCATTAGTCCTTTATCTAGATTATAATGATAAGGACATGTTGACACTTGTATTTCCACCCTTGAAGAGATGCCTAACTCTCCTAATCCAAGTGGCACCATCGAGACATCCCTCTTGCTATGGGTGGCAATGTTGAGAGATGAATCTCTAGAAGGGCTAGTTTCCTTGATGCACTCTTTGAAACTCTTCTTTACCTATAAAATTGTAGATGAAAAGGGATTAGGAAAATAATTAAGAAACTAAAACGGTGTAGACACCTAAATATGACCACCAATGACCTCCAACTAGGATTTTTACCAATTTCTACCAAAAGTGCACAATTTGACTTTAAAACACTAAAACACATTAAATGAGTTGAAATTGATATATTCTAATGCCAATTTTGGCCAGAGTATCATTAAATGGGGCAATGTAATTTATGGGCTAGCTAACTTTGATTAGATCATTTTGAGTCAAAATGATAATTTTTCACCTGGGTACTCTAGATCACTCTTTTCTATCAAATATCTTACAAAAGACACATGTCTTTGTTATTTTGTGTTGGTAACATCCAAAATGGGATAATAGATCCAACACATCTGACATGGACTTTCAATTATAATCTAATCAAAATTTGGACCAATAATAAGACATTTTGATCAATTTGAGTAATTTGCACACAAAGTGTTTAATCATATTTAAGAGATAATTAAACCAAATTAGATCCTAATTAATAATTCCATGTAAACTTGTTGAATAATTATTTTTATAAATGAATATTGAATATATGCATCATCAGGTGACATCATTTCTTAGGAAGACATCCCTATGCCATAAATGCATAAAATATTAGGGTTAACCCCTCCCATGCCTCATCAATGCTTCCCATGCCTCTTAATTGAATTAATCCTTACCCACACATGTCAATCTTGAAATGGACAGTTCAGGTTGATTCTAGCCATTTATATATATATATATATATATATATATATATATATATATATATATATATATATATATATATATATATATATATATATATATATATATATAAGAGGCCTTACCAAATGAATTTTAGGCCTAAATTAAGAAAAGTTACCAAGCCAAATTGATTCTAAAAATATTTCACATCCCAAATTTATTATTCCAAAATATTGAAGCCAAATCAAAGCAAGGTGCCAAGGAGAGATGGAGGTATTCAAGATGCCATTGATACAGACATCATGAGCTCAAACTGAGCAAGCCACTACAAAAAATCATTTGTTACATCCAAGGAAGGTGAAAGATTATTATTTTTCCTTACTTATTAGTTGTGATTTTCATTTTTTTTGTTACTAAGCTCACCCTAGTAACTAGGTATGAATGTGTTAGTTTAGTGTGTTTTTTATTTAATTTATCCACTAACACAATAATAATCTCCGTGTCATCATCAAATTCCTAATTCACATAATAGTACGCCTGGTGGGACCACAACCCAAAAGTTTTCTCACAAAGTCTCTACAAGTAACCTATTAACCATTGTCATGTAGGCTCTTAGAGTATGGAGGCAAAAAAAGAAAAAAGTTAATCAAAAATGTCCATCTTTATAAACCACAATTTTGTTCTCAAGATGGCCAAACTTGGCTCTAGTTCATCCTAACTTGGTTGTAGTTCATCCCAACTCAAATCTAGTTCATCCCAACTCCACTCTGGTTTGGCCTAACTCGGCTCTATCTCACCCCAACTCATCTCTGATTCAACCTAACTTAGCTCTGGTTCATCCCAACTCAACTCTAGTTCACCCCAACTCATTTATAGTTTACCCTAACTCAAGTCTGGTTTAGCTTGATTTAGCTCTCATTCATCCCAACTCACCTATCAACCTGACTCGCTTGTTAGCCCAACTTGCCTATCTAACTCAACTCACATGTCCAACCCAACTCGTCTGTTAACCCGACTTGCCTATCAACCCAACATGCCTATTAACCCAACTCACCTATCTAACCTAACTTGTCTATCCAACCCAACTCAACTATCAAGCCAACTTAACTATCAAGTCGAGATCTCATTCCTCAAAAATTCTTGTTTCATCCTCAAAAGTGCTTCAAAACAAAGCAACTTACTTACATTTTTCTTGTAGGATCTACATGGAAAGTCATGTAAGTAAACTAAATTAGTGCCATTCACACTTCATTTGAGTGTTTCAAAATGAATTAAGAATTTTATTTTTGGGTTTAATAAAAAAATTAGATGTTAAGAGAATGTTCTGATAAGTTAGACTTTCAAAGTTACAACTTAAGACTAAGAGGTCAAAAGAACACCACCCAATCATTCAACTTGGTGCTTAAAAATGAACTCACCTTTCCAAGATTTTTGTATTCAATTAGTTGTTTAAATTAGAAATTTTTTAGAAAGAATAAGGTTTGTGCATGTATGCTCTTCCATTTATCCCCTTTAGGGAACCCTTGGAATCAAAAGTGCCATCCTTATTGCAAAAAACCTAGTCCAAGGCTTAGAAAGAATGGCATTTAAAGCATTCCCCAAAAAATCATCATAGTTTGGGTGACCTTGAAAATGACCCTAAAGACTTTATTTTTATGTCTTTTATTTCATTGCATCTTAGCTTGTGAGGGGAGTTCATTACCTCCCATGAGTTCTTTAGTGAAGCTTTGACCTATGGTTTCATCTCTTGGTATTTACTTCACCCACTCTCACTATGATCAGAAAGTTTGAGTCGTTAAACCACCTTCTAGTGATGGAATTACATGTGAGACGTATCTATACTTTAGACATCGCACTACACTGAGAAAACATTAGGATGTAGTCATTATAAGAAGGACAAAACCTTTTTGCTATAAGCCAAGTGCCTTGGACACCCAATTTTCATGTTTTTATTTTGCATCATTTGGTGTGAAAATCATTATGCAATTGTTCCCCCTAGAAACATTCTAAAAACTTTCTAGTTTAGTCAACCTCACATTGCCACACCCTTGCTAGGATTTGGATGATTATACTTAGTGTATTTTGGTCATTTTTTGATTTGGTATGTTTTGAAACTAAAACCTGATTATTTATTTCTAACCATGTAAAAATCACTTTGTTTATATGTCACTCTTTTATCTAAAGAGGCATTATGGTCGACATTTTACACCACACTTGTGCCTTGAAATTTTTGCAAAACTTGTTTTTTTTTTGTGTTATTTGAGTTATAGAAGGTAGTGTTACACTGCCAAAATCATGTCAAACCCTTTTTACTTCAAGTTTTTGAAAAATAAAATTGATCACATCATTCGAGCATGCTTACACTATTAAGCTGATCGATTTGTTTCAAAACTTATTCAACATTATATCAAAAACTATTTGTTTCGAGCCATGTCATGTACACCATTTGGACATTTATCTTGTGTCATCATGTTGTCTAATATTGTCTAGCTTGTTTGGTCAAATCCTAAATTTCAACATTAAGCTTTCAATTAACCTTGTCAAGTTTAGATTCAAACATTGATTGATTTTTTTAGGCCCCAATTTGTGGGGTTGATACACATATTTTTCTCTTTTGTGTTACATAAATTTGGTTAATCAATTTCCTAAATTTGAAAACTATTGATGGTTTTTTTGTTTAGTGCCTATCCTCATCATTGTTTGTGCCTTTATTTTGTAGAAAACATCCTTTTTTCAAAGGCATTTTTGTTTTATGCCTAATGTCAACTGATCATGTTTATGTTTGATTATGTGTGTTAGGTGTATGTCAAAGCCATTTCCAAACATGTTAGATCAAATCAAATCACATCATGCTTTTGTTTCAAGTCTATCTTTTGATCTTGTTTGGCCGAAATTCCTAGCATAGCCTATTTGAGCCTTGCTTTTGACTTTGTATTTGGACAAAAGATCTAGTGACTCATTTCCCTTTCCTAGTTCAAACCTTGTTTAGAACACTTTGACCTAGACTTTGACATGTTGATTTTTAATTAGACGCTTGAAATTTTATGCATATGAAATTTTATGTTATGATATTTTATGCCAAGTCTTAGCACAAACAATTTTTGGAGATACAGCTCCATACTTTCAACCAAGTTGGATCAAGTTTAAAGCAATTATCCTTTAGACATAGTTTTTTAGATTTTGTAAAACTCTAAGTCTTTTTGTTTTGAAGATTTCATTATTTATGTTGATATGTCTAGCTACACTTATGGTGGAGTCATGTACAATCCAAATTATTATAGAATGGCTACACAAAATCTCACTAGAAACCCCTATAGAGATAGGTTTTCTAGGGAGTTTTATTATTATCCCTACAATACTTCATATGGGGAACAAAGTCAAAGGCCAGCTTGCAATCTAATTCAAAACCCTGACTGGGATGATATGGTTTCTGAAGAAGACTTGGATGCTTGGGCTTTTATGATCAATTAGGGTCCACCACATTATACCATTTCTATTTCAAGACCACAACATCATACCATTTCCATACCAATACCTAGTCATTTGGCTTGTGTGAGGAACCAGGCTCCATAACACCTTTTCATAATTTTAGGACCTAATCCTTTGGCTTATGCAAGCAATCAATCTCCACACTACCCTATCATTACCATCTCAGGACTTTTTCCTTTGGTTGATGTGAGCAATCATGCTCTCTGATGCCCTACTACTATCCAACCATAGACCATTCCTCATCTAGTACTAATCCCATTCAAAATTTAACCCATCTAATCATTCTAAGACCAAGTTGTGTTCAAAACTAGTATTTTTTAACTCATTGGAAACCAAGGCCAAGAAAACCAACCACTTATGATAATTCATCCTATAATGAATCACCTACTAATCCTATACCAGTTGTTGAGGAGTCTCACACTGATGAGCCAGTCTTTGTTGACTCACTTTTTAATGATTATAACCACCTTTGGGTAAATCATTACCTTGACAATATGCCTATTTTTCAAGAGCCTCCTATTGATAAGAGAGTCTCTAAGGAGTTATCTCTTGACCTTTTTCCCATCTTAGAGGAGTCTTAATTTGATAAATTAGTCCTTATGGATCCCATTATGCCATTACAGGTGATCACTTTTCGAAAACCAAACATTCAAAAAGACATCATTATAAAAAACTACCCCTCAAATGAAGAATTAGAGTTAGAGTAAGGTTTTGCTCTTAGGTCGACATAAAATTTAGCATTAAAATCAAAATCAACATCAATCTCAACACTAGATTAAAATTCATTTGAGTGAGAATCAGAAGAAGAAGAAGAAGAATACATTCATAGTTGTTATAACATTGGTTATGCATACCTTGTAGATCAATTTGAATACATTTCTGATACTTCTACAATGTTTAAGAATGAGTACTTCAGATTTGACATGAGTTATCCTAGTATATTCTATAAGGATTGTTGAACCTCTCCCCAGTCCATTACCATTCCATAGGCCATTACCATCAACCAACATAGCCATATTATAGGCATTCCATCTCCCAAAAGTATCAGTTGGGATCGATAGAATCACACTTTGTTAAAATGTATCCATGGCAACATAGTAGTTAAGAAGAGCAAGGAGGCCAAGACCACATTCATGTAGCACAAGAACACTCTCCTAGTGAAACCTTTGTAAAGGCACTAGGGGACACACAAACTTCAACCTCAACATCCTCTAGTGAAACTTTTTTGGAAGTACTAGAAGAAATTCAAAGTCAAAAGTCAACATTCTTTAGTGAAATGTTCTCAGATGCACTATGGGATAATCAAGACAACTTTATTGGTGAAAACCTCTTTAAGGCACCAATAGCTGAGCATAAAAGTTCTTCACTACTTGATGAAGACAAAATCAAAGATCAAATCAAAATAACATCCTATCTATAGCCTAATCATATGGTAGCTACTCTCAAGCCCAAATAACAAAAAAATTATGATGGTCCTATTGAGATAACAAGTCTTTGACCCTACCACAACAAAATTCATGTTGAATCTAGGATTAAAAACATTATGTATGAGTTAAAGTCCTAATGTTCATTTGTTTCCCAACCATTACCCATTCCATTATCATCTATGATTCCATTTCAAAATGAAACCTACCATCCATTATTTTTCCTTGTTTACCATCCATGGCCACACTTTCTTTTGTAGAGGCTACAAAGATACCTTGTCTCAATGTTTGAAGCAATCAAAATCAATAACCAATGAAGAGTAAAACAACATTCTTAGAATCCAAATCTATAGGAATTTCTTAATGGAGTAGATATTTAGATGAGGTATGGACTACTAACTAACATGATCAGGTATTCTATTTATATGATTTGTTGATTAGGATGTGCATCTCCCCATCAGTAGGAATAATAAAATCAAACATCAAACCTAGGCCAAAAACATGTACCATGCCATTTCACATTGCCATGCCATTGCCATTGCCATTGTTACATATCCTTTTAAAATTTTCATGTATCCTTCCATGTACTCCATCACTTGGGGGCATCCCTCTTACCATTTTTATCTAACCTATCAAAAACAATCATTATCCTAATCAAAATTATACCATCCTATCATTTCATTCCTATCTAGACCAAAGCCTATTTTTAGTCATCCTACCGAATATTATTCTGATCTTGGTTCATTTGGTTCCTCCCATACCTTTTGTGAGATGATTATAATCAAGTTTCAATAATCAATCAAATCAATGTTTACAATGATAGTCTATGAAAGTAGTGTGACAGTTGATCTGGCAAGATGTCTTTCATTTTCCATCATGTATCAAGTTTGTTTATATGAGCTAGATTATAACCACCTATGGGAAAATTAGTGTCTCACTAGTCTTGCTACTAGTTATAAATACCTATGGGAAAATTAATATCATTAACCTATGTCATTGTATCCTAGTTATAACTATCTATGGGCAAACTAGGGGCAACATTTATTTATCATGCATTACCACATCACCCTGCCATCATTGTTTTCATTTGTCTGGCCATTTGCCAAATTTGAGAACATGTTGGGACCTAGTTGGTTTATCCCCACCTTTTTTATGGATGGAATTACTATGACTTGAGGTCATTTCAAGAATATGTAGGTCATGTTCAACTCATGTCGAGGGCACCTTAATCCACCTTTCCATATGGTCTCACTATTTTGTGAGAAATCTTAGCCAAATGCTTTCACCATTTTATGAGTAGTACCTTATCATTCTCTAAATGAATTAAGATACTTGAAAATTCTAAAAACATTCAAATATTTTAAATTCCAAAAACATTTATCCTGTCTATGCCTAGTCAGTTATCCTTGATCCACCTTATTGTGGCATGGTCATTATTAGGATGCTTTATTTTACTTTTATTTTCAAGATTTCTATTTGTTTGTTTATTTCGAGTTGTTTATTTGTTTATTTTTCTATTTATTTTTTTTCTTTATTATTTTTTTGCTTTCAACACTATTGTCTTGACTCGGTCTATATGTATGTATTGGGTTATTCCTTGCACACATTATTCTTGGGTCCATCCATATTCATATGTCAACATTATCATCATGGTTTTTATTATTGGTGCCTTATTTTTGAGTGTTTTTTGGATTGAGTGTTAGACCTTATGCATATTTTGGCCAAGTCTTTATGGTTTTCTATCATGATGCCTACCATCACATGCTACAAGAAAAAATTAGCTTCAAGAAGGTCTAAAATTAATAGAGCCATATAATTTTCTCCTTGGCACCTTGGTAAATCCTTCCACGCATCTTGAATGAAATAACCCATTCCCCATTCTCTTTGTATCATTAATTATAAGTATGAGCATCTCCTTGTTGGTAGGTACAATTGAATCATTTTTAATGATCAATTTTATTCTTATTTTCATCTCTTTCCTTAATTTCACTTGCTCATCTTTAATCTATATTCTAGGTTATATCCTTGAGTTATGTTTGTTAATCAGCCCTAACTGGGGCACAATCATCTTTAGCCAATCTAGGTCCTCTTAATGAATATAACCACCTATGGGAAAATCATTATTTTGACTTTTATTCCTGATTATAACTACCTTTAGGTAAATCAACATCCTTTTTAAATCAATGCATGCAAGCATTTTCTCATTTGGATTAATCTCAATCACTAGTTAATTTCACCTTTATTTTTGTTTATTTTTTAGGGACCATCCATCAACAAATGTGACATCCACTCCCTTAATGGGGCATCATCCTAGGCTTCTTAAACACCATTCAGAGCTTTGTTCTTCAACCATCATCTTCTTTTTGGCATACAGTCCTTTTTTCATTATTTGAGAAGATATTGCTTTGCCTATAGTTTACACCATCTTCCCAAATAGGGACAAACGGTAGCCACCAATGACCTCCAACCAGGATTTTGACCAATTTCTACTAGAAGTACACAATTTGGCTTTAAAACACTAAAACACATTAAATGAGTTATAATTGCTAGATTCAAGTGATAATTTTGGCCCGAGTATCATTAAATGAGGTAATGTAATTTATGGGCCAGCTAAATTTGATTAGATCATTTCGAGTCAAAATGTCAATTTTACACCTAGGTGCTCTAGATCACTTTTTTCTATCAAATCTCTTGCACAAGATGTGTTTCTTTGTTATTTTATGTTAGAAACATCCTAAATGGGATAATAGATCCAATGCATTTAACATTGACTTCCAATTCTAATCTGGTCAAATTTTAGACCAATAACAAAGCATTCTTATTAATTTTGAGTAATTTGTCCACAAAGTGCTTAATCATGATTAATAGATAATTAAACCAAATTCGAGCCTAATTAATAATTGCGTGGAAACTTGTTGAATACTTATTTTTATAAATGAATATTGAATAGTTGCATCATTAAGTGACATCATTTCTTGGGAAGACATCCCTAGGCCATAAATGCATAAAATATCAAAGTTAACCCATCCCATGCCTCTTAAATTCCCCTTTATCCCAAATATTGATGATTCTATTTATGGATTTTTAATTACATAATTGGATTAGTCCTTAGCCACACATCTCAATCTTGAGATGGATGGTTCAGGTTGATTCTAGCCATTTCCAAAAATCTATAAAAAGGAGATCTTGCCACATGAATTTTAAGCTTAACATTTGAAAAGTTACCATGCCAAATTGATTCTAAATATCTCTCACATGCCAAAGTTATGATGCCAAAATATTGAAGCCAAAGCCAAGCAAGGTGCCAAGAATATATGGAGTTAGTCAAGGTTCCACTGATGTAGACTTCATGAGCATAAACCTAGCAAGACACAACAATAAAGCATTTGGATCATCCAAGGAAGGTGAATTATTCTTGTTTTTCCTTAATTTTTAGTTGTGATTTTCCTTTTTTTTTGTTATTAAGCTCACCCTAGTATCTAGGCATGAAGGTGTTTGTTTCATGTGCTTTTGTTTTAATTTATCCACTAACACAATACTAATCTCCCCTTCATCATCAAATTCCTAGTTCAAAAAATATTATGCACCAATGCATAATACCTCCCAATTTACTAAAAATCTAATACTTAAAGACAAAAAAAGCCTCCCTCACACAAGACTCATAACTTGGGATGCATAGTCACATCAATGTTTCATAAGTTAGATTCAAGAAGATATTTGATACTTATGAGGGTAATGGATGAATCCATAAAGGTATATAGTCATACACCACTTCTAATACACCTATAAACTTATAAACTAATACTAAAAAGAACTGTAACAATACCCTTTTTGAAAATTGGTAGATAATCCAGATTGACATGCTAGAAAAGAAGATCTTTCACTAGACAAGACCAATAAGATTACAATTAATACTCAATAGTACAAAATGTGATTGAAAAAATTGCTTTTATATTTCTTCAAAAGTATTTAAAATAAAAATTTGGCTAGATTTTCCCCATTACCCAATGGAGGCTCCACAAAATAACCAAAAGAGTGCTTATTTATAGCTTTTAAGAGAAGAGCCAAACAAAGGAAGTCTAAAAGTCACTTGTAAATGTGTCAACATGATAATCTCAGTAAAAAATTTATGGAAAAGATATTTTAGGTGATCCATGCAATTTTAGGAGGTCTAATTGTCCATACAAGCCATGAAAATTATGAAAAGTGTCATAAAACTTCCTATTTATTAAAAAAAAAACTACCTTCATAATTTGCACCTATTTGAACATCCCACCACTAACTAGGGATAGGTATATTTATTGGTATGAGAGGGAAAAAATTTAAAAATACAATTCCATGCATTGGTTCTAATCCTACTCATTTGAAAACCCCTAGAAAAGAGTAATCACTGCATGTAATCTTGAAACACCATGTTTTCAATCCCCCCTCACACTTAGCCTTAAGAAAGTCTTCAGTTTCCCATTAAAACCCATGGTATGGAGTAAATTACATCTATAAAAATTACTATCCATGGCTCTATACCTCTCAATTTCACCTTAAACTGGCATATAATTGAATTTTTCACACTTTTCATCCTTGTGTTCATTATGCTAGTTTTGGCTGGCTAAAAATAGAGCATTAGTTTTGACACTTATAAACTTTTTAATATGATGAAATAACCATAGGGGGTTATAATAAATCCTTATCTTCCCACTAAAGTTGAGTTCACCTTCTGAAACATCATAGACCCTAAAGAACATGAAAAATGGTGAGAAAAATCACATTTTGCATACTGTTAGTACAATTTCATACATCTCCTTTTCATGTGTGGGAGTGATACAGAGTCTTATACATATCAAATTAGGTTTCAGGTCATATCCACCCTATTTAGATACTCCATTTGCAACTTTTCTCCAATCAAGTCTTTAAGGAGGGTTTAAGGCAGTTTTTGGTCTTAATGTTTGTTCATAAAGAACAAAATTTGGAATTCTCTCCAAATTCAATTGAGGTTTTATTAAGGACACTATCCATAGTCTCCAAACAACTCAGCTTCCTATGTAAAGGTTCTTGGAATTTCCAATCATCCAGAGTTGTCATTTGAACCATTTTTTAGCATTCTATGAGGTTTGTGTGTACTCTGAGCTAATAAATGTCCTCTGGAGGAACATTCCTACAAGAAAAAGTAGTAAAAAATTCCAAAAACACCGTACCAACATATGTTAATCATCATAAATTTTCATGGAGTTCTTGAAATGAGTATAGACTCCTAATTGGTTTGAAGTCTCCTTAAGACCTAATGGGCTTGGCACACTCCTTGTAGTCTTGGGTCATTTGAACTATTATATCATGCCTAGGATGACTTATTACATAGTATCACACTACATTCATACTTATAAAACCATAACACAACCACTCTAGTATCCCTTTCATCACTTTTCTTCTCTTGGTCAACTTGGCCTAGTTGAACCATGCCAAATTAGATTGTATGCGTGCACAATTAGGTCATTATAAGGTATTGGAGCTTGTGTTAGTTTTTTTAGGCATTCTTACACCTTAAATTCATATCACCTAATATTTCTTGAATATCCCAAGGCCCTATCATCCTTTGCTTGCTAGACCAAAGTTTTGATTTTCTTAAGTGGCTGATCTCTGAGACAAAATAGTGAGATATAAACCTAGTCTATTATGAAAAATTAATGTTTTATGATCTTTAAAAATTAAATATAACCAACTTTACCAAATGGTTTGACCTATTTCCATGGTTATGGTGTCTAACCATCTCAATATGATTTAAAAAGGCCTCATAAACCATATTTTTTGCATGTTTTCCTTCAAATACACCTATGGGTTGTCTCTCCAAACCTATATCATACATTTAGGTTATTAACCATTTTTTTCACCTTTATTTTCCGCTCATATATATTTTGGATCCATCTAAAACACCCTCTACAATAGCTTTCCCATAGTTGTCTATTGAAACAAAGGGTTTTCAACCCTATTGTACATACTATAATCCATTTTCCAAATGAGGGGAGCATTTGAACATATTATAAATGTCTTCAGTATGTTTTGGCATTTTTTGGATCATAATTAATCCTATTTAAACCATTTACATTCTCACTTTCACTCTTAGAGGGCTTATGACCCATTTAACCCTCCATTTCCCTAGACCCTGCCTGGACTGTTTGTCCTACCTGCAGATATTTGAAACTTCTTAGAAATCCTCTCATGATTTCTCCCAACCTCAAAAGGTATTATTAATATCCCAAGTCAAAAAAATTTCTTACCAACCTCAAAAATTATTCTTAACATCTAGTCTAAGCATATTCCTTTTGACTAGGACAATACTTTTTTGTGTTAACCCATACCTACAGGTTTTATATGTGAATCAAGCTTGAAGAACAAGGATACAATCCGCTTAAAACTCCTAAGGTGACAATATTTTCATTGTCTTTTATTCATGGCTTAAAATACCCTTTAAAACCCCATTAAGACCTCCAAACTCACTTTTTCCTACTTGGCTGGAGAGAGACACTTGTAGGTGTCTATTAGGCCTCATGTAAGTTTGTTTCTCATTGTCAAGGAACTTGTGGGAATGATAATTAATTTGATGAAAGTTTTATTATAGTGTTCATCATTCCACTTGATTATGCCCATCATATTCACTCTAGGCTCATGGCTGAGCTTTCTATCCACTGATTGAGACAAATTGCCTTCAACCTTGTTATAGTTGCACATTTTGCCTTATATACGAATAACGAACCTAAACATGAACCAAAGTTAGGAAAAATATCCATTTGTAATGTTTTTTGATATTTCAAATGTTCCTTGTTCACCATAAATACCATGCAAACATGAAGCATGGTTTTAAAATGAAGCATTGGTTGAAAACGGTCTTTATGAGTCTCAGTCTTGTAGATGTTACCGATTATTCTTAGTGTGTTTAAGCATGAGTTTGAACCTCTTGAACACCCCTCTCCACTTTATCTCATTCTTTAAAAATTGGCACGGGCATTGTCTATCGATAGGGATATAAGGTCAAGCTATCACCATGCCTCATAAGCTCTTTTACCTTCACTGTGCTAACTCCAAAAAACCTTGAGGAGTAGTGTTTTAACCATTTTGAGACTGAGAGACCAATAAAAGTTCTCATTCTCTTAGATTGACTTTAATATCTTTTTTTTACCCTTATCCATCTCATACAAGCTTATCGTCGTTCCCTCAATGCATAATTTCTCCATGTGGGGTCTCATCTCACTTCCACATTCAAAAATCATCTCATTTCCCTATTTAGGTCATTTGAAGGTAGATATCTAATGCACCATAGTGAACTATGGTATGAAAAATTAGAAACTTTTATTAATGGTAACCTTATGTGCTTTCTTTTAGGCATATCAATGCATACTTGGCACTGTTGATAGATTAGATTATTCTTTCATCTCTTCATATGTCACCATGACATCAAAAGGGGTTGTAGATGGTATTTTGGACTGTGTTATTTAGGCATGGGCATAGAAAGAGAAAGAATATCCAAGGACAAGGTTTTAAAAACACTTAAAATATATATTTCATACTCATAACATCTAATAAAAGATTCCATTCCTTCATATTAATGTGTAAAATCTCCATTCAAGGCACCTGAAATAGCTGATGATGCAAAAGATTAGTTTGCAAGCAAGGACAAGCCTAGAAAAGGCTTATTAAGATCGTGAAACTCAAAAACAAAGAAGAACCATGAAAAACCCATTAATTGAGCCTTAAAAACATATGGGACAATAAAATCTATAAGACTAAATAAAGTATTTAGAAACTAATTCAAACAGGGACCCCTCTTAGATGAAGAAGCATAAAAAATTGCTTAGCTTCTTATTGATGGTTCATATAGGATAATCCACCAAAATTAAACTTATTAATATTAATTTTAAGCACACTCATATTAATTTCAATCCACATAATTATTCCTTCGAACTCCAACTATACGACTCATACCAAGCATGTAAAGTTGACCTTCCTTGGCTTTCAAGGATAAAACAGAAGAAACAGAAGAAAAAATTGAACTTTATGATTAAAATCCTAAAATAAAGGCATGTAAGTTATCTTAGGGAGTTTAAAGGACACCATCCCATGTTTTAAAATGAAAATGAGCTCACCAAGTCCGTACAAGTGCCTAAAAGTGCCTAAAATCAAGGAGAACTAACTTTTTCTATAAATAACTAATTCCTAGACTATCATATGACCAATACTAAAATTATATAACCTCTTACACATTTAACTCCAGCTTGGTGACAAATTTTCTCCCTTAGCCTATCTGTACAAGTCATTTATTATGCTAAAAATGTTGCCAAAAGGCATATTTGACATATGAAATATGGTAAAGGATAAATTAATGACTTGAAGACACCTTAAAACATATAAAAAACAATATTATGATAAATACAACGTAATTTGAGCCTTTTACCAAGTTTTACCTTATTTGACTAGGGTTGACTTTGATTTACTTGACTAGTACAACGAAGCTAGGCTTAGACCAAGGTTAGACCAAAGATAAGTAAAGTATTTAGACCACTATGAGACCCATTTAGGACATGTATAAACTTATAAAAAATTTATAAATGTAGGGGTTGACCCAGTTTGACTAAAGGTTAAATTTTGTCAATAGGCCATTCTATAACCCCTATGGATTTATGATGATCTCCCACATTTCCATCGTAAGATATGTTTTTCTCTCACTTGTTATCCTGTATTTTCCTTTGGAGGTGAATAACTTGATTCTTATTTAAAGGTTGAATATTACCGATACTCTGATTTAAATGTATGTCTTCAACCTATAAGTTGAATATGGTGATATTCCTCTTGTTCTCAAATAATTTTAATAAGGTAATTCCTCCCTTATAGAGGATATCATTGACATAAATATAGGGACCAAAGAAAACCCTAGGATCTAAAAAACTTAGATCTTCACTCTTGCCACAAGAGGTGGAAGATCAAAAAAATTTACTTACTGAGCTCTCAAAATATTTTTCCTTATCCTATATTCATATGGTAGGTATCAATCTTGAATTAATCATTCATTTTTTGGTCACAATACCTGATGTAAAACCTATGAAATAAAAGCTCAAGCTAGTCAAACCTAAAGTTGTGTTAATGGTGAAGGAAGAAATTATTGAGCTTCTCAAATTAGGATTCATAAAACTCATGAAATATTATAAATGGATCTCCAACATCGTTGTCATTCTTAAGAAGAATAGAAAAATCAAAACATGCATCACTTTTAAGGATATTAATAGAGCATGTCCTGAAGACAAATTCTCTCTTCCTTCCATTAATTTTATGTTTGAAACTATACCTAGTTATGAGTTATTTTCTCTTATATAAGGATTCTCTATATATAACCATATCCAAATTTGAGATGAAGATCGAATCAATACCTCCTTCACTACACCATGGGGGACGTTATGCTATGTAGTCTTGATTTTAATCCTTAAAAATACTAGGGTATCATATAAAATATCCAAGACCCATATTTTACATGATAGCATCCATAAGATAGTGGAAGTTTATGTGGATGAACTTTTAGGAAAAATAAGGAGAAGTATTATCCATTACAAGGTACTATGCACCATTCTCACATGCTTGATATAATATGGTATCACCCTCAATATAAAAAAATATGTGTTTGGAGTGATAAGTGGAAAATGCATTGGTTATATTATCTCTTAGCATGAAATTGATACTGACCCAACCAAAATTTGTGTCATCTTAGAGATTATCATTGCTATTGATGAGTCAAGAATTACTTCATTCCTGGGGAACTTCATGTACATTTAATCATTCATACCTAAAATTAATTATGTAGTTCATCCCATCAACTAATCTTAATAAGGTGAGTGGTTTTACTTGGCCAAGTGACCATTATGATGCATTTGAAGCATTAAAATGTTTTTGTATGTCTCCTTTGATCCTCATGACACCCAAGTCTAACAAGCCTCTCATACTTTACATTAGGTAAATTGAGGTGTTTCTCAAATACATGTTACCCTAGGAGTCTGATGATGGCAAGGATATTTCAATATATTTCATTACCCTTACTTTAATTGACTACAAGACATGGTAAACTCAATCAGAGAAAAGGTGTTTATCCATAATGTTCATAACCAAGTGCTTGTAATATTACATGCTTAAACAATAAACAAAGGTTATAGTAAGTTCCTAGGATTTACAAACATTATTAACCCAACCATCACTTTCATGGAAGGTTTGGAATCTCATCAAATTTTTGAATGAGTTCAAACTCACATACATCAAACAAAATTCTATTAAGGGACAATCATTGTTTATTGGTTGGCATGTTTTCGCTTATCAGTTAGTGATCTCTTAGATATTTATTTTATTAATGAGCTATAATGATACATATATGAACCTACTATTGTTTACACTCCATGGTATATTGACATAATCAACTATTTAATAAACCATACTTATCCCAAGGGTACTAATTCACAATAGAGATAACACCTTCACATATTGCATCAAAATACATTAAATTATAGATGAGGTTCTCTATCACAATACCTTTGAAGACATGTTATTAAGGTGTGTCAAAAAATAAGAGACTAAAAATATCCTCTTTCATTTCCATAACAATGTTTATCATAGGAATTTTTGTGGCCACAATTGCTCACAAGATTCACAGGATGTGATACTTTTGGCCCACTCTCAATCATGACATCACTAATTACATGATAAAATGTGATAGAATTTAAATATTTATCCAATGAGATTCACATCCCCAATAGGGCACTACAACCCATTATCACCTCATGGGGTTTTATCACTTGGGGTCTAGATTTGATCGACAAACTTTCTCCCACCTCCACTTATGCTCGCCATTTCATCATCACAACCACTAATTATTTTAGTAAGTGGGAAAAATACATGCCTATAATAATTATTACAAGATCATCATGGTTAAATTAATTTTGAATCAAGTGATCCATTAGTTCAGATTCCTACATGTCATTATCAATGATAGTGGGTCTTCTTTCAAAAACCCTAAAGTTCATGAAATGTGTAATAAAATTGATATATCCCACCATATGGTATCTTTATACTATCCACATATTGATGGTGAATTTGAGGCCACAAATAAAACTCTAAAGTCAGTCTTAGTAAAAAAAATGTTAAAATAATAAAAGATATTAGCACCTAAAACTCTATCCATCACTATGGGTTTATAAGATGAGTGTTTGCATGCCCAAAAGGGTAGCCTATTATTCCTTGGTGTTTGGATCATAATATTTTATACTCCTCAAGATATAAATAAATATCCTAAATTTCTCTCTTCAAGGTCTTCTTCATGTTGAAAAGTATAGAAATACATGATTAGAGAAATTAGAGACTTTGTATGAACACCAACTTGTGATTGCATAGAATCAAATTACTTACATAGATTGTATGTGCCTTTAATAAAATAAAACTATTCATAAGAACCTAATATAATAATGAGACCTTATCCTACGGCTTGACATCTTAATAGATAAAAATAAACATGAAGGTTAAAAGTTTAGACCCAACTAGTTATGCTCTTATTTAGTTATTGAATATTTTAATAAATAGTTATGCACTTTGGAGGGAATAGAGTTTGGTGAGTATGTGAACTCTTTTAACTTTAACATATTTTAGATCTTGTCACTTAATTTCACATTTCCCTCACTCCATTGTATTTTCCATTTTTTACATCTTGTTTTTTTATAAAAGATGTCTTGTTTGGTGATTATTTAGTTGTTAGTGTGCATGATAAAAAAATTCAAAATCTATCTTACCATTTCATTTTATCTATGTATTTCCCATTTATCCTATGGAAAACATTCTCAAAATAAGAATTACATTATTTCATGTCTTAGTTATTACGAAAAGAGTATTTATCTCTTTTCCTACACCTTGTAAAACTTAAAAAATGTTAGCTTACAACCTAGTCAATAATTTTGTATGTGAAAAAGTCCCCTATTAATCTTACTTCAAATTATAAAATAGTAGCATGATAAAAAAAAATAGGTAGCCTTGCTTGCCTATTTTAGTTATCGGTGATGATCGATTGCATCTTACTAGTTGTATGAGACCAAAATATGTGGGTAAGGGCCTTGAAATAATGTTGGATAAATAGAAAGAAAGATACTCTTATGAAAATATAAATAAGATTCAAGTCTCTCATCTCTTTTTCCTCACTAACTTTCGATGTTGAGCCCTCGCATCTTACTAGTTGCATGGGGTTAACATTAGGGAAAGATACCCTTACTTACATGCATATAATATTTTATGATGAGCCCATGTGTCTTCCCAGTCACATCAGACTAAGTGTGGGGGGTTGTAAATAAAATAAAAAATTAAATGCAACATAAATATTCAATTAGAAAGTATCTAATAAGGGTTATTCAAAAGGACTTGTTTATGTGTATGCTGAAAAGTGTAATTGCATACTTTGAGATGGCATTGCAGTAAGAATGTTTCCCTAAGTAATGAATAATATGTTAATCAAACATAATTTATTATAGATTAATTTGAACCTCCTTAACTTAGGACCTAACAAATCAGTTCTATAGATTTGGTCTTCATGAGTTATGGATGTAGAAATTGAATACAACTATATTGACTGGGTTGGCTAATGAAGACTATAAATTGTGTTTAGTACTATAATAAATAGGGATGGGGAAAGTCTTTAGGGATAACCTTATTATATTTAATAGGTTAGACTCATGTAAAATGATAGGTGAGTATTCAATCACTCCATGTCTAAATGAATACTTGATGCATTAGATGATAGTATTGTAATCTTGTATCTTTTTCTTCCATTATTTTTAATTATGCTTTATTAATTTTTAGAATAGTAAAAAATTAAATAAAAATATGCATTGGTTTGGTTTTCATTTGTATGATTTATGGGGTGTGATGGTTGGATCACTCACAACAAATAAACAAAGAAAGTGAAAAGGATATTAGTTGGAAGCTTTTGTTCTCTCTAGTTCTTAAATGGCATAGAATTTAATGTTGGGAATATAGGCCTAGGTGGGAGTCTATTAAGACCATAGAGATAAATGTCAACAAAAAAAATTTTAAAATTGAAGCTTTAGGGATATAGTGGAGCTTAATTATAGTGTTGTATATGCATATAACCACATCATAAAATACTAAAAACATGGGATGACAGAATAGGACTAAAACACACAAATATATGATATATTATATTAAATCAAAACAATATTAAAAAAATTATTTAAACTCCTAAATAACCCAACCTACAACTTTTAAAATAAACTATTACAAAAAAACTTCTATAATGATGTCCTTCCATGCTTAGTAATAGCTATTCTAAAAAATAATGTTTTCTTCTTTCTATTATGTTGATTAACTTATGGTATGAATGTTGTCATAAAAAAAATCCTCTTGGTGTAGTTTTCTTTCTAATCTACATCTTCTTATTCTTTAATGCATTATATCGTCTACTTGTTGTTTTAATCTATATGCATATTATTACGTTAAAATCCTTGTCTACTGCTGCTGATGCATGATTTTTATTTATACCACATACCTTTTGTCTCATTCTCCCTTTTTTATTTTATTACTTTTGACTTCACCTACCACCATGGTCTATTGCATAGCTCAAATAGACCACAAAAAATTCACAATCTAAATTATCAGTATTTAATGGAGTAGCTGAGTTTAACCAATAAATTAGGAAGTCATGAATAATATTATTTAAACACTCCCCTTATTCTTGACCTTATTTATATGTTATGTTGAACACTTTTCAACCCTTAAAACATCTTTATAACTTCTTCCTAACTGCCTATTTTCTTCTGCACCCATTCTGAGCATGTTTAGAGGTCTTTTGTTTAACTTTTGACATGTACTTATGGACTCATGAGACAAAATAATGGACTCTAGAACCAACGTGTTGGACTCTAGAGCCAGACTAATGGATGCTAGATCTAGCTTGTTAGACTATGGAACCAGTCGATGCAACTGAAGAGCCAGCATGTGGGACTCTAGATATAGATTATATGTCTTTAGAGCCAACATAAAACCATCCAAATCCAATGTTGTTACAGTTATGACCCTTAATATTCCTCTTAAACATAAAACACTATCTTTTGGTAAAGTCTTAGTGAATATATCAATGACTTATTACTCTGACTTGAAAAAATTAAGGTCTATCAAACTTTTTTCAATTAACTCTCTAATAAAATGATACATGATTACAATATTCTTGCTTATACCATGAAAAATGGGATTCTTTGACAATGATATGGAATATATGTTGTTAAAAAACATAATTTAATCTCTTTGATGCTCCTCATGTAAATCTGATAAGATTCTCCTAATAGATATGACCTGACATGTTGTTAGATTTGTTGCTATGTATTCTACTTTATCTAATGAAAGTGAAACAATGGGTTATTTATTTGAATCCCAAAAAATGACTCCTAATCTAAGATGAAACACATACCCTAATCACTATCCATGTATCCAACTAATTAAAATTCATCTGCTATTACATATAAGACTCCATAGCTTCTTGTAATATTCACATAACTCAAGATCCTCTTGCTTTCTTGCCAATGTGTTTATTTATGTTTCTCCATGAATTTAGATATGAGGCTAAATACATACGTGATGTCTGACCTAGTTGCATTCAAATAAATCAAACTTCGCACTAATCTCTCATACCTCCTAGGGTCCACATTACTGCTACAATATTCCTTGTATAAATTCAAGATTATTTCATGAAGGGTTGAAATTGGTTTATTTTATAACATCCTAAACCTCTCTAAAATATATTTTACATACTTTTCTTGGCATATATAGATATATGCCTTCATTCATTTTCTTAATTTTTATCCTAAGAAAATACTTCAAACCACCTAAGTCAATCATCTCAAACTCCTTCGTCATGGCTATTTTGAACTCTTATATAGACCAATTTACATACCCAGTGAAGATTAGATCATATACATACAAAAAATTAACCAAAATACCTTTTTTGTTTGCCTTGATGTAGAGTGTGGGCTCACTACTACTTTTTCTAAAGCCATTGATCAACAAGAAAGAAGTTGTCTATCTATACCATGCCCTTGGTGATTTATTAATCCCATACAATGCCTTTTTTAACCTATATACATTGTTCTCATGCCCAAGAATCTCATTAATAAGTGACTATCCCACATAACCCTGTTATTCTAACACTATGTTCAATAAGGATTATTTGACATCCATTTGATACATCTTTTATTTGTCTTGAGCAAGTATATTTATGATTTTTATCATGGTTTCTAGCCATACCATAGGGGGAATGTATCATTTTAATCATGACCATGTATTTTCCTGTAGCCTTCCACTACTAGTCTTTCCTTATGCCTCTCTATCTTACCTTCTAGAGTGGTTTTAGTTTTATAAACCCATTTCACTGCAATGAAATCTTTCCTTACTAGAAGCTATACTAGTTCCCATGTCTAATGTTTTTGCTATTGCATGCATTTTTTTCATCCATTGATTCAGTTAAATTTCTATCCTTGATTGCATCCTCAAAATAGATAGGATCAACTACTAAAAATAGAATAAAATTCAATGCTTCATCTTCATTTTATTCATACCTTGACTACTCTAGACTTCTTGCAAGCTCTTTGTCCTTGGTAAGTGTTGATTTGAGCTGGAGGAGGATGAAATTGACTCATGATATATTCCTTGGCATCCTTGTTGGTTGTTGCCACTCGATGAAGTAACCCTTTGTGAATTAGAGATCCAACATGGTGTATGGGTGGATGTACCATGTGTTGTTTCATTTTCAAGAAAGGGTCCACTATCGATTATTTTTACTTATTTCTCTTCTTGTCTCTCTTCCCACATTATATCCTTAATAAATTAAACATAACAACTGATTATGAGTTCCTTGCTGACTATATTATATAATCAGTAAGCCTTTTATTGCTCATTGTACCCAACTAAAATGTATTTATGTCATATATCATCCTACTTTGTTCTTATTTATTTTATAACATGTGCATACGCCACAACTCTAAGGTGTTTAGCACCAAGATTCATGTTGTTTCATGCCCCATGAGGGATTATATCCCTAACACTGTTAATCGAGCATCTGTTTAGTAAATATATAATTTTTTCTCTATCCTCAGCCAAAAACTCTTTGGACAAATCTTTTGGCTTAATCATTCTTATTGTTATCTCTTCAATGGTTTAGTTCTTCCTCTCTACTACACCATTTTAATGTAGTGGATACGTCACTATAACCTACTTCTTTATGCCAATATCTTTGAAATAATTCATAAATTCATTTGAAACATATTCGCCCCCTCAATTCATTCTCAAGATATTTATGTTTTTTGCACTTTGTCTTTTAACCAAGGCCTTAAACTCTTTTAATGTATCAAATGCCTCTGATTTGTTGTTCAATAAGTACACCCATGTTTTTTTGGCTAAAGTCATCTATGAATGTCATGAAATTAGAAAAATGGATAAAGAGGGATTATTCATGGGACCACACAAGTCTAAATGGATTAGTTCTAAAGGATTTCTTGCTCTCTATGATATACCCATTGATAATGCACTCCTATGTTTCTTCCCTAATATGCATCCTTAACATTCTTTATTTTGTTATTCTATGAGGGGAATCCCTCTCACCATTTTCTTCTTGTGAATAAGGTTCATCCCTCCAAACCTCAAATGCCCATATCTTTGGTGCCAGAATGTAGATTCATCCATGACCACTAGTTTAAATTCTACAAGTTCACTTTGCATTCTTAAGGGAAACATCATATTGTTTGTCTTGTTTATTATTATAATCTACCTATTACTTCCACTTATATAAAATTATACGTTCTCCATTTTCAAAACTCACATTATACCCATTTTGGGAAAGCTTCCCTATGATAATTAGGTTGTGCTTCAACCCAAGCATGTAGTATACATTTTGAATTTGCTTTTTGTCACCTTGCTTGGGGAGGATAGGAACAATACCTTTGCCCATGACTATAACCTTATTATTGTTTCCCATCTTCATCTCTGATTTGATTGACTCATCAATGTGATTCAAAATTTTCTTTTTCCCACTCTTGTGGTTTATATAACCACTATCCAAATATGAAATGTCTCTAGTAATTTGTTCAATTCTATTGCACATTATAAAAAATATTTCAAATTTATCATTCCTATTAGGTTCAATCTCTTGTGTTTTGGATAAGTTTGATCTTTGCCTATTCATATCATACACTTTATTTCTATACTCACTAAAATAGTGTCCATACTTATTTAAAAAATACCATTGTACATTAGACTTATCATACCTTTGTGTATAACCACCTCTTAAAGTGATTTTGCTCCTTCCTCTTCCTCTTTTATGTGATTCTTGATGGTTACGTCTTCCACATTCTTAACTATTACAAATTTTTCCTCTTCTTATATTATTTTCTCCTCTCCCCCTACCTCTTACATTGGCATTAGACTTAAAGGCTTATTCATGGGAAGAGGTGGCTGACTTGTTCAACATTTATTCATAGGTTTGCAAGGAACTGATTATCTCCTCTATTGTCATTTGTCTCAAGTCCATAGACTCCTCAATTGTGACCACCATAGGGTCAAATCTGATTGGAAGGATCCTCAACACCATCTCAATTATTCTATATTTTCAAGGTCATCTTTATTTTTCTTAATTTTATTGACCAATGACTATGCTCATAGTCATTGAGAAGAAGTCATTTACTGACTCATTTTCCTTGATTATAAATGTCTTGAAGTCCCCTCTCAATAGCTGAAACTTAACAAGATTCACCTTGTCACTACCTTGATAGGCATTTTTTAGAATATCCCAAGCTTGCTTAAAATGGATAGTTTCTACTATCCTTAGAATGATCAAATCAGCCAGTATAATTTTGATGTAGCTACAGACATTGGCATCCTTTTTTGTACTCTCTCTCGATACATTCATTTGCACTTGGGTTAGAACATTGAATGTTCATAGGTCTACAACCTCATTATGACCACCTTATATAAGATCCCATAGCTCTTGTTATCATAAGAGTTTCTTCATATTAATACACCAAATGTCATAGTTATTCCCTTCAAACATAGGAGGTTACTACCAAGAACACTACTTGCTACCATGTCTAAAAGAACATGTTTAATTGAGGGATCTAATAAAATTTGTTTATAATATAGGCCTAGGTGAGTAGCTATGAAGACCAAAACAAGAAAAATGCACAAAAATTTGTAAAATCAAAGATTTGGAGATATACTTAAGATATATTATAGTGATGGAAATACCTAGAAAGACATGGTAAAATAATAAAAATAAGGGAGGAAAAAGTAGGAATAAAACACACAAATATATGATATATTATATTGAATCAAAATTGTATTACAAACTTTATTTAAACTCTTAAATAACCCAACTACAACTATTCAAACAAAATCTTTAAAAAATGTCTATGATGACATCCTTCCATGCTTACTATTGGTTGTTCTAAAAAACTCTATTTTATTCCTTATATTATGTTGATTTGATTATGATATGACTCTTATCAGTGAACATTCCTCTTGATATATATTTATTTATAATCTCTCTTTTTATTCTTTTCTACCTTACACAATCTACTTATTGTTCTAATCCCTTTGCTCGCTATTGTTATAAACTCAATACTTTCTACTACTATTGTGTGCTTTTTCCTTTTGCCACATGGATTTTATCTCATTCTCCTTTTCTATCTTCTACTAATTTTGTCTTCGTCTACCACCACGGTTTTTCCCCTAGCTCAAACAAATTCCAATACAAACTCAAAATTCAAATTAAGAGTATTTAATGGAGTATCTGAGTTTAACTGATAGATGAAGGAAGGTAGGAATAATATTATTTTAACATTCAAAACAAACTAGTTATCTACATAAATTAGTTATTTTGATTTGTGTCACTAGTTGGTAAAACTTTTAGTGGTCTCAAACCTAAACTCACATAGGTACTAAAATTCCATGCTTTCTTTGTGCGCACTAATTCTCTTCTTAAATATTGAATGACATGCTCCATTTCTAGGTTGATATTAAATTCAAAGGATATGTTTAAAATGGAAATCATCCTGAAGTGATTATTTTGGCTTAATTAAAAGGGAGTATAAATATGGAAATTAAAATAATTTATTCTTTTTTCATTCTTAAAAGTCATTAAAAGGGGGAAATTGTATGTTTTAAAGGTTACCACAAATGATTAGACTTGAAGCAGAGGCTTATAATGGATAACTCCTCCCTTTTAACTAAGTATGCACACACCTTACCATGTAAAATAAGACATGACCTAGAAAATAGAATGATTTTCCATTCTTATTGGCTTCCAAACCAACAAGGTGGTGAAAACATAATATTGGCTTCCTAGACATATGAAGTGGCTAGAACAAACTATTAATGACAAGAGGAAACTACGATGTGTATTTAATGTTGAGGCCACTCTGTAATAACCTTTAGAAGGAAGGTGTTCCTCCTTCATTGAGTTAGTTCTTATGACCACTAATACCCAAAATGCTTTTGACAATTTTGATTACCTATGATAGTACTCAATAAAGAAAGAAGTGTGTTCACTCAACCATTGGTCTAAGTACTTTGATATTTTGGGTAAATTATTGTTGTTGTAGCTATATTTCTTAGTAATCTAAAAATCATGACTCGTGATGCCATGTTGGGTAAGATAAATTATATGACATGATTAAATATGAATTAGGTGTCCCTTATATATGGATAACTATGAATTAGGTCTCCCTTATATATGTATAAAGTTGGGTATGTATGTTTCCTTTCACCTTGCATGATAGAACTACTCTGTGTCAATAACTAAGATGACTCAATTACTATACAATAAGTGAGATAGTTATGATTGTTATAAAAACCTTGGCTCATAAAATGGATTTTATGAGTCAAGGTTTCCATACGTTAAACATGAAAACCTTGAATTATACAATCTATCTTTCAATTTTGTTCAAGACATCAAAAATAAAGAAACCCTTTTCTAATGTCTTGTGTTTTCAAAGATAGATATAAATAAACATTTAACACAAATAAAAACTAATGTTCATGGAAAAACACATGTACAACTTAAATAATAAAGATTTACAAGTCAAAACACGATTTAGTAATGTAATTGAACAATCTTAATAAACCATGGTGGGCCTCTCCAATAATAGGAATCCACTATAGATAATGTGACAACTAAGGTATCCTATCTTACGGGACCAAGTTGATACTTCTTAGAGTAATATGAAGCTTGAGGTGAATGTATGAGGAATCTAGATTCACAATGGGATCAACGTTAAGGAAGAATGCTTTTTCATTATTATAATCCTTGGAGAAACTATGGGTATGAAGGTTTGAAACAAAGTATTTAATAACTCTTCAAGATTAAGCTCCAAAAAAGTGAAAGAATTAGTGTCATGAGCTCTATAGAAATGAACGGGTTATGCTAGATGCTAATTTTCACCACATTGATCTGGCTTTAATTTGCCACACGAACTTTGATAATACTTGGCCACCATTTCAAAGATATGCGTTAGAATTACAAATTGTATTGAACTACCATTTTCTTAAAAGCTCTCTAAACACAAAGAAATGTCATTTAAAATGGACCAAATAAAAATTTATTTAGTATGAGAGGTAGCAGTTATAAAAACAAATTTATCTTTTAGTTTTCATCTATCGTATTTAATTGATCTGCTAGTTTTTCGGGAAGGATAATAATCAGTTTTGGTATAAATTTGGGAATAAAAAATTCAAATATATGTATTAAAATTATGTATATGTGTTAAGCTACTATTTTTTAAAAAAAACTTTTTATATAAAGAAATATCACTTAAAATGAATCAAACAAATATTTTTCAAATGTAAGAGCTAACATCTATTATATTTAATTGATTTACGTATTTTCAGGGAGGATGATAATCCATCTTAATACAAATCGAGGAATATAAAATTCAAAAATATACTTTATAAATACAAATATATATTAAACTGCCATTTTCTTAAAAGCTCTCTAAACAGAATAGAAATATCACTTAAAATGGACCAAACAAAATATTGTCCAGTATGAGAGCTAGCATCTAAAAAAATATATTCATGTCTTTCAATTCGTATCTATTGTATTTAATTGATCTGCTCGTTTTTCAGGGAGGATGATAATCAATCTTAATAGGGAATATAAAATTCAGTCGATGATACCAAAGGCTGCACACCCCTGTTTCTTTATTAGACCATTCTCAGCCCCATGAAATAAAATATTATAGTTGAGGAGTTTGCTTTAAAATGTTCTTGTATATACACCATAAGAAAGATAGGAAAAGCAAAGACAGTGACGAAAGCATAAGAATAATAGCCTGATTTCTAAAGCTGTGAGCAGTTTAAATCATGGTCTCTCTGGGCATGGCAGGGAAGCCAAAGTACTAAATAGCATATATGATTTGTCACATGATTGAAAGAATGTGTGTTGCAAACCATGAGTGATAAGGACAAAGCTAATAAGTACAATTAAGCATAATATGTCTGAGTTACTTGAATATTACAATTAAAATTTTAATATCGTGAAGTTAAGGACAGGCTGTGAGTATGCTATAGTAGAAACGGCCAGTAATGGAAAACAATTTCAAACAAATAATGAAATTTCATCAAATGAATAGAAAGGCTATTTTATTGTTTTTAAAATAATTTTAGGTGTTGGTAGCACTGAAGAACTACACCACATTCGAGCATATGATAATATGATATTTTCTTCAAAGAATACAAAAACAAAGATAAATTTAGTATCATTTTGGAGAATTTTATCTCAAAATATACAGGATATATTTTTAATCAGAAAATGTTAAATTGTTAATCTTAACCTCACCCTGCCTATCAATGCTTGTCAGCTCACGAGATCTTCTCCAGCAGTCGGATTGAATGCTCCAATCACATTAAATGCACAAAAATCAGATTTTCTGAGTTTGTCTTTTGGATCCGATTGGGCTGAATGGCAGAATATGACAATCATGTAAGGACAAAAAAAATTTCCCTAGAGTTCTGAATGGACTGAACAGTAGTTGATGACAAGCAAATACAGACAAAAGAAATCTGAGCTTTTCCTGTAACATGATTGACTGGGCAGTAGGTTGTGACAAGTACAAAAGGACGAAAAATAGAGCACAACATATGCACGAACGGAGCAGCAGCCATAGACAAATAAGAACAGAGGAGAAAAGAGATGGCAGCAGCCAATAGAGAAGGTAGAAAAATAGAGCAGCAAATAGAAAAAGAAAACAGAGAAGTTTAATCAGCAGAGACTAAAGAATTGTGAACAGCAGAGACAGAAGAAGATTCTAAGAATTTTTTGATACAGCAATAACTGTAGTGTGTATAAAATAAAATTAGATTGTAATAGGTTAGATTCAATTTAATAAATAATCATTTGAGTGTGTTCTCAGTAAAATTATGCCTCCCCTGTTCTGGTGTTTGTGGAATTATAAAGCCAATTGTTCTGACTTTGTTTCCGGCCTTATTTTTTCTTTATCTTGGGAGTTGGTACCTGCCAACAACTTCCAACAAAAAATATGTACACAAGATAGCATTAAAATAAACACCTAAACCATTATATCATTACTATATATACAAAATAATAATATATATACAAAGTAGTCATACCAGAATCACCTAAATCATTATATCAATATTGTTGCCTCCACAAAGACAGTCATACAAGAAACACTTATACACAGAAATCTAAGAAACTGTGTAAGAAAACCTCTCCTTGTGCTCAATGAGGAAATGTAGTGAGGACCTTGGTCTGTACTCTAACCATTTGAAATTGTAACTAAGAGTTAGTGTGTAAATGTTTACCCATTATCTGGTTTCAGTAATTGGCCTTCCTGACCAATAAGATGTGCCTTATATGGCAAGGTACTAATTTAGCCTATTTAACAACTTAATTTTAATAGATTTAATCTATAGATTCGAACTTCCCTGTTTGTTAAATAAGCACTCTATTCCATGTAAGGTAATGTATCAATGTGAAGCATGTACACAATCAATGTTACAGTTATAAGCACATGAATATGCCTTCTTTGTGGCTGGCCTGCATATGATGTTCTGCAAGGAGAATACATTTATTTGCCTATACAAGATTTAAATAGTTTTCTTTAGGTGTTTATGGAAGGATAAGTGGAATTAATGTGACGAGGTTTGCCTCACTGAACTAGTAAAAATATTTTTCCTAACAGTATAATGAGAAAAATCGGATAGAGAGAATATTGTAAAACCCTGAAAGGAAGAAAGCATTCACTAACGTCAAAGAGAAGATTGTAAAACCCTGAGAGTAAGACAGCATATACTAACGTCAAAACTTATTAGTGTTTATCCTTAGGTACACCCCCATGAAAATTACACTACGCAGTTGTTTCAGCACCTGGGAGTACTAATAAAAGTAAACTATTACAATCTAGGTTTCTGTGAGTAGAATTTGGCTGTGTGAATAGTAAATTGGTTGCTGTGATTAAACCCATCTGTTTCCTGATTAGAACTATTACAATCTAGGTTTCTGTGAGTAGAATTTGGCTGTGTGAATGGTAAATTGGTTGCTGTGATTAAACCCATCTGTTTCCTGATTAAAAGATTATTGTTAATTTATATTCACTGTAAATAAATCAAGTAAAGGAAACAAAGGAACATGAAATGAAAGCATTACATTTTAAGCAGACTAAAAGAAACTAAGGAAGATGAAATGAATGCATTACACTTAAGTAAACAAAATCGTAATAAAACAACAAAACATCAAGACCATCCACAGTATATTTTCTCAATATCTCCCATCTCCATATTTTTTTTAGGAAATGAGATGTTTTTCCAATATCTTCCGTACCCATACGCTCCTGCTATTTTTTGAAATGGATGTATTATGGTATGGAGTTGAACCAGTTTGCAAATCTATTTTTTGAAATGGATGTATTATGGTATAGAGTTCAACCAGTTTGCAAATTTTAGAAATAAGATGTATAATGATATGGAGTTGAACCAATTTGCATAATAGCATGCTTAGGATTAATAGTGGAAATAATAGTAGGCGCCATCCAAGATTTATTTATATGAAATAGTCCCTACGCTAGACTCTCGAAGCTTATATTCGCCGATCATACATTGTCAATGAGCTTTCTTGCATAGAGGTATATGCATTTATTTGTCATCGACAGTCGAAATCATTTACATTGCATGTAATTGTACTTTCTGGTAATATAGCCCCATTGTCGTACTGTAAATATTTGCGGCATCTTTGCGGGGGTGGGGCTCCTAAAGTTAAATATACCTTGGGAATTTAATATATCTTGGGTGATAAAGGTGCAAGGTTTTTTTTTTTTTTTTCCATTTATAATTTTTTTCTTTTTGAAATTGTTAAAGTTTAATTATGAGAAAAATATTAATGTCAATATAATTTTGTATCCTTTGTACAGAGGTATCCTTTAATTGAGTTTCCTTGAGATTAGGTGCAGCTTTTTGTTTGATTTGTTATAAAAAAAAATTTAGTGCAATTAGAATGTAAAATAATATTAGTATTTGTTTATTATGTAATGTTGATAAGTTGTTAGTCACATATAAATCTGTTGTGATTTTAAATGTTTGTTTCAATTTTTTTATTTAGTTAAATCAATGTGTAAAATATATTGGTAGAGATGATAATTTTTTATCATTTATTAAAAAGTAGACTATTATTATTTAATAAATGTAAAGTGTGATTGATAATCCCTAAAAAAATTGTGTTTCTAATTTTACGTTTGCAAGTTGGGTTTTTTATTTTAATTTTCTTCTCTTCAACCTTCTAATGCCTAAAAATATTAAATTAAACAATCATATATCTACATTTACAAATACTTCTTTCATCTTTTTCCACTCTATTTTGTCTTTTGAAAGATGGCTTGATTGTGAGCAAATAACATTAAATAAGATACTAGAGACCCATAAAAATTCATGAGAACTAAATAACAACAATCTAGATTAAACCCATCAACCTATGCAAGAGGTCCGAACTTGTTCTGATAAATTAATATAATTACTATTCAAATTTTAAATGACATAGTTGAAATATAGATAAATATAATAAATGCCACAAGGAGGACTATTTTTAGCCGGAGGCTTATACGGCGGGCGAAGCCCCAAGATTCATCTACAGTTGTGACAAAAGAGCATATTCTGTTGTTAACACCCTGTTTTTGCATGGCATCAGTTTGGGGGAAACGGTGGTGTAGAGCGGTGAAGTTTGGTAGCGTAAGCGATTGCAAAAAGATAAAATAATGGTGGTGGCAGCTACATCTACAAATATTCGTATGGCATATGTATTGTTGTATGGATACGGAAGGCTGCGTGGGGTGTATTGTTTCCTCAAGCAGCATCATCATCAATCTAAACAGTTGTCTGCATGTTCATCCAATAGAAATATGTTTGGTTTGCAGCAGGGCACTTATTCGAATCACGGGAGAAGCATTTTAAGCGTTGAACCTGTGTCCTGTCCAGACATTGAGATAAACGCATATTTGTAGTCTGTCGAAAGTGCTGAGGGACTTTGCGAGTCCGTTGAAATCCTTGACTAAAATGGAATGCGGTTTGGCTTGAGTTGAAACAGCTGGCATAAAAAGAATGGTGGCGGTATTGCTCTTGGGTTGAGCTAAAGAAAAAAATAAAACAAAACTTTATATGGCAATGGATAACAAGGATTGTGTGTGAAGGCATAGCTTCACTGGTTCTGAACAAATAGTAATTCTCCTTGTAAATGGTGTAATCACTAAAACTGGCTCTGCTTCTCAGTAACACACTCGGACGCTTATCGTCTTCTTCATTTAACATGAAGAAAACCATTCTAAGAGAGAGCTGGTGGGTCAGCTTCGTTCCGCATGGCTTCTTTTGCTTCTTCTGTTTCTCTTTCTACTTCTATTTCACATTCAACCTCTGTCGTGCATTGCTTAATTCAGCGGTTCCCTTGACCAGGGGGATTGGATCTACAATTGCCAGCTTCAGCTTCAACCTCGGTATCTCCATTGCCATGGTTCGCAAAGGCTTCTACGTATATAGATACCGAGAGAGGTTTATCATCCTTCATTATAAACAATGATATATGCTTGCTATAAGAGAGTCCTGGGTAATAGTTATGTACATATATGCAAAATGAAGATCGTCACGCGTTGAGGAGAGGACAGGAAAGGAATATCTGTTGTTCATTTTCAGATATCATGGATGTTTTTGCGAAATCAAATGCCTTTTGTGAAATTGGTTGTATGTTTTTAGAGCTTCACTTATTATGTTGCACTGCATGTGGCATTCACTATGTGCTTCTGCTTCTGCTTTCCATCGGTGGCGAGGGTGCTTTTCTTGTGTCTTGTGTATGCAAACCCAGGGCTTGCGTAAGTGGATTATTAATCGACATACTTTCATAAATACGACATCTGCATACGGCATGCTTTCGAACATGTTTCCACCAATATGAGCCACCCCTTCATTATGTCACGTACAACCATAACAAAAATAAAATTGAAATTAAGACAACAAATGAAAAGTCTTGAGACTTTAAAGCCAATATTGTAAAGCATTTAATCGGTCGAGTAGAAGAGCTACCTATCTCAATGGCTAGACCACGAATAGGGGGAAGAAAGTTTAGAACTAGTAAACCTGACCTCATTAGATTAGAACCCTTCGCAGTCTCTGTAGCAAACTCAAAGGCCGAATCGAGATAGATGATAGAATTATCCTTTGGAAAATAATACATGTTATCTATTGATATTGACACCTGTAATGGAGAAAGTATGCTACAAGTCATTACAAAATATATGTGTTGCCTATTAATATAAATTGTTAATGCCACTACATGTCCACGACCACTATAGTTTTACAAAAAAAATTACGTAAAAATAAATACATTGTTTTTTGTTCTCATTATATCGACACTCAATTGCAACATGGAGGTGGGGTCAGTTAGTGTTAGGCAGAGGAACACACACTAGAAATTTTTTTGAGGTCTTAGAAGATTAGATACTCTTGATGGAGAGTGCCTCGTGTCTAGTGGATAAAAACTTTATTGTTACATTAAAACGAATATGAACTATTTTTTTCTAACCTCCGCCTTTTTTCCCGCCATGGAGGAAACTGCTAGTATTAAAATTCTGTCAAACTTGAATCGAGTTGTGACATAGCGACGGGACATGGATTTTGGAATTTAAGATGCTGAAAAAATAAGTGGCATTGGGAAATTATCATGTTTTAATTCAATATAATGAGTGACACTATCAAGAGATCACTTTAATTTGAAGAAAAATGGATATTGGGAGGGAAGCCATCTGTTTTCAATGCTTGACTATACTTTTCTGGTGAAGTTAACTTTTTAATTAGTTTAAGTAGATGTTTAGGAGTTCATTTGTTGTTGTTTATAAAGCCTGCTTCAAGGAGGATTTACACATAACATTGAAAAAAAATTTAAAGAATGGCTAGAGAGCCTCTCATGCAAAAATGCAACTCAATTACAAGCCATGAATTATTCTTATACACCTTCAAAAGTCCAAGCCACACGTTACTTTCATGTTGGACTCCATAGTTTGTATTTCATATTTCACTAATGGCTGCCTCCTCACATATCTATAATCTTTGTCCACCAATGCTTTCATATTGTTAGGTTTGATGTGCTACTTTTTTCTAAGACTCATATTACGATTTTCTCTCTTCTCCCAGATGATATTTCATTATTTTTATGGCATCCTTGAAATTTATGGTATGTGTTAGTGGGTCATTCAAAAATGGTGTGTCTTGTTGTCTATACGTAAATTTTGAGTAAGCTCCAAAGAATTTTTTTTTTTTAAAATACTCAACTCTCCAAATTGTGATTTGGGTATACCCATGGAGCCTTTCAAAAGAAACCATTATTAGTATTCGAAATTGACTACTTGTTTAACATTAGACATTGTTGATAGAAAGACATACATAGTCTAACATTAACTACCATCATCTGAATCCAAATATACATCATACCTTATTTTTCCTTCCTAGATCTGAAAAAGAGCATGGGGATTAATCAAGCAACGTGCCTTCCAAATTTAACTGTATATTACACCTACCAATCTTCCTTCCTCCATATGCCCCACAAACAATCCTTGCATACTTCACTACTTCAGTTGATGTTCTTAATATAAATCATGAATGCAATAAGTATTATTGACATATAGGTCACCATAAAGGTCTAGAGGATAGATTGCGTTATTTTCATTCTCACTATCAAAACTGTCACACTTCTAAATGTGATTAAAGAAATAGTTTTTAAACTACTATTTTCATATCATTAATTGTGAGCACATGATCAACCTTAATGAAAAGTTCAAGTGCATGTGTAATTTTATATGCTCTACTACAATTCTATGATCAATTAATGTAATGTATATTTGTTTTAATTATTATGGAACATGTTTATGTTGTGGGAAAGAAATTGATAATAAGGAAGAGATGCATGCCCTTCATTGAGGATTTAATGAAGGGAACCCTAATATGTGTGCCTACATGACGGTTTCATTGGATGCCTAATAAAATATTAGCATGCACGTATTCATAGTTATGATGTAATGAATAATGAAGATAGATATTATATTTTCATCTAAACTAGATTACATTTAAATTAAAGTGTAAACTAATTTAGATGATTTGAGGTGTGACATCCTCAATGAAAATATACTAAATGCATAAATTAACATGAATACATGTCTAGATAAAATGGTGGCAATGGTTTTTTATTGAAGAAGACTCAGTCATAAATAGTAAGCAATCAACATTTCTACTATTAAAAATTGGGACTTCAAGATATATCATTGCAAACAATCCAACACTTCCAAATGTAATACTATCCAAATTTAACGATGATATCAATAAGTAATTTTGATCATTATATAGTATCTTAAAATACATACACATAGTAAGGACGAAGGCAATTACCATTTTTATCTACAAGTGTAAATAGGTGAGGTAAACATTCATTATTATATTCCACATGGTCCCCATAAATAAAAAAGTAGACATTAAATATCTAATTTAACAATAATGTGACTACAAACAAATAATGCCAAGCTAGAGAACTTAGTCTAATACTGAAAAATATTCCTATTGAGAAGATGTTTAAAAATATTTGATGTACCATAAAAATCTTGATCTCTAACAAAATAGAGAAAATGTTGAGTATCATTGGATAAAATAATTTTAAAGAAAAAAAAGTAAGCCATTTAAAGTAGGAGGATGGTTCTTCTATGCCCGTGTGCAACTTTTTTTTAGAGCCATTATATTTATAAATATCTTTCATGCATGGAACTAAATTCCTCAAAATTTTAGCCTTTATGTGGAATACTTTATCATAGGTCATGTAAATTGCAGGAATTATGGCTATCACCTAAAAAATGGAGGGATGAGTTTGGAATTATTTTTCCATAAATGTTTGGACATTGTAATTTTATATATGGCTTGGAATTTGGAGTTTTTGCTTAAATATTTGTATAGATAGTTTTTAAGGGAAGGTTTTTGATTGGCAAGATTTTATTAGTACCATAACATTAATTGTCATCAACTTTAAAATAAATTTTATTGAAGATAGAAATGCACACAATCCAATTACACTATTAATGCTTTGGTTGGTTCCAAAAGTAAAGGCTCTCACTCTAAACTTTATTGATTTTAAATTTCATAATTTATTATTAGTTGTTTAACTATTTATTAATAAAATATTAAATAAAAATATCTTATAACGATGTGTATAATGAAGATATAGAATGGAAAAATTAATTACAAGACTTCATATATGTATACTTATGTGGTGATCTATTTTAAATCATTAAGCTGAATTATGATTAATTTAGAATGTAACCTCTAGCTAAATACATGTTCTATGTGGTTTTTGAAAAGATTATCTTATCACAATGTTTTATACATGTAAAAACCCAAGAAAAAAATAATTATGCATGGCATAATAAATCAGTGTGATCAATGGATGCTATAAAATATACATCGTAGTCTAAACTCTTATGCATCCCCATGTAAACAAACAAATCTATGGAAAGAGATGTAAAGAAATATTCCCTATGAGACAAATCTATGGTAGAAACTTGCAATAAAAATGACTACAACATATGATAAATTATACCAAAAAAATGTTTTGAAAAAAAATTGATAAATTAAATTTTAGAATTATGAGTAAGAGTTATAATGTAATGTAAAAGAGATTCTCTCTGAGTTTCACATAGAAAGCAGGGTTTCCCACTTCATTTTATAAATTTTTATTCCCTCCTTACCCATTAGATATATATCTATTATCAATAATTCAACCCATAATCATGATATATGCTACACTATGACCATGTAATATAATGTAAGTAAAATTTTATATCTACTTCGTGCAACTAATTCATAACACAAATGCAAAATTATGTGAAAAATGATGAATTATGTGAAAAATGTTTTGAAAGGACATCCGTAAATCAAATTTTATAAGTATAAATAAAAAGATATTTTCCTTAAATTTCACATAAAATGTAGGACTACCCACTTCATTTCATAAATTTTTATCCCTCCTTACCCATTACATTTATATCTATTATTAATCATTCAATCCATAATCATAGGATATACTATGCCATGACCATGTACTACAATGGAAGCTCAATTCTATATCTAGTTTATGTAACCAATATGTGACACAAATACAAAATTCTCATTATCGAGAGAGTCGAGTGTTGTCATAAATGTGAATGAGTACCAAATCCCTTACAACCCAACCATCTCCATCATGTATTATAAATATATAAAATTTCCTCCCAATATCTTCATGAGATGGATGTGATAATCAAACACTTTATATATCCTCTTTTATAACAGTGCATCAATTTTATTTTCAATAAAACTATTAATCAATATATTATATGAAATAAAATATTAAAAGTGTATTTATGAACTTCAATGCATGTAATCCTTGATAATGGGGTTGGGAGCACTCTTTGCCTTAAGTTTTCGTTTCTTGTGCATATATCTCTTAATCTATTAATGGATTTAATGGATTTATAGAGCTGAATTTTGATGCCACAATGAAAGGGAATAATTGGTTGCAACAGGGGTTGGAGGCATATTCCAAGATGAGAGGGGAAACCTATACAATGTAACTAATTTAAATTGATGTAGGGATTGATATAAATGTAGAATTTTTAAATAAAATTAAATCATATCCAAATATATGCAATATTCATAATACAGAAGAGATAAGAGTTGCAAAATTAAGAAATACTTCTTCTTCAAAAAATTGGAATCATTCTCCTTCTTCTTCATGAAAATAAAGATCAATTACAATGTATTAATAGAATTGAATGTGAACATGATTTTTTAATTATTGAATAAAATATTTTAAATTTATCTAAATAATAATTTGCATGTAATAGAAACTAAAACTATCTCTAGCCTTTCTAAGGCTTTATTTTTTCTAAAAAATATATTAACTAAAAATTAAATAACTGTCTAAATTCAGCTCCACAAAAACTATTCATGCAATCTAAATTTACATTAATAGTCTAAAAATATAACTGAGTGAACTGCATTTCATCATCACTTTTCAACATACTCCCCCTTGATGCTGAGTGGGCTCACAATTTGATCTTTGAGTGTTAAAAACTGATCTGTTGCAACTACTTTCATGAAGATATATGTCAATTGTTCTTTAGTGTTGATGTATTTCAATTCTACTACCTTCATCTGCACTAAATCTCAAATAAAATGATGCTTTAAATCAAAATGTTTTGTCTTGCTATGTTGGACTAGATTCTTGGCCAATTTAATAGCACTAATGTTATCACAAAAAATAACTGTGGGCTAAACTTGAATCTCTCTAATTTCTTCAAGAAGTTTTCTAAGCCATAATGCTTGTGTACCTACTGAAGTGACTGCAACATACTCTTCTTATGTAAAAGAAATGGCAGCTATACTTTGCTTCTTTGAGCTCCAAGTAATTAAACCAGAACTAAAAGAAAAATAATTCCCAGATGTCAAATTTTGGTCATCCAAACTACCTCCCCAATCAGAATCACTAAAACTAACAAGATTGGACCTTTTAGAAGTGTTGTAATGAATACCAAAATCTAGAGTGCCTTTCACATACCTCAAAATTCTTTTGGCTGCCTTCATATGTATTTTTGATGGCTCTATCATGTACTTTGAAATAAGTGAAACTGAATAAGCAATATCAAGTCTTGTATGAGTTAGAAACATTAAGCTTCCAACAACACTTCTATAGGTTGTCTCATCAACTCTTTTAGCACCATCATCTCTACACAACACAACTCCATGAGCAACTGGAGTGGAGACTAGTTTACAATCAACCATATCAAGTTTCTTCAACATATCTTTAGCATACTTTCTTTGACAAATGAAAATTTTATTCTCCTTTTGATAAACCTCCATTCCTAAAAAATATTTCATGAGGCCTAAATATTTAATCTCAAATTCATTCATCATGAAAAATTTGGATTCATCCTTCATTATAGAACTGCTACTCATATAAAACAAGGCATCAGCATACAAACTTACAATTAGAATATCATTACCTTCTTGTTTGTAGTAAAGGGTAGGTTCACTCTTACTTCTTTGAAAGCTATTCTCTTGAAAATATCCATCAATCCTAGCATACCATGCTCTTGGTTCTTGTTTGAGGCCATACAAAGCCTTATTTAACTTGTAGACATGATTTTTTTCCTTACACTTCAAAACCTTTTGGCTCTTCCACATATACCTCTTCTTCTAAGTACCCATTCAAGAAGGCACTTTTCACATCCATATGATGGATGCTCCAATTCTTTTGAGTCGATAATTAAATTAGCATTCTAATGGTCTCTTGTCTTGCCACTGGTGCAAATGTCTCTTCATAATCAATGCCATACTTTTATGTGAAGCCTTTAGCAACTAATCTTGTCTTATGCCTTTCAACACTTCCATCACTATTACACTTAGTCTTGTAGACCCATTTGGTGCCAATATTCTTCTTATCATGTGGAAGCTTTGTAAGCTCCCAAGTGTCATTCTTGTGAATAGAATCCATCTCTTCTTGCATTGCTTGCATCCAAACCTCATTAGTAGATGCATCTTCAAAACATGATGGTCCAAAATCAGCCTCGCTAAGTAAAGCAAAATTTAGTGTCTCACCTCTTGGATTTTCTTCATGTGCTTGATTTGAACTCCTTTGATAAATGTCACTCAATCTTCTTACCTTCCTTGCAGAACTAGGACTTGAATCTGGACTTACACTTGGAATTGAACAACTAGATGAGGGGTTACTTGGTGGATTTGTAGCACTTGGAATAGAAATATTAGTAAGCTACCCATGATCAATATCATCCATAATAACTTCATTTAAAATAGATTTTGGCTTCTCCATATAGCCTTTTTGATGACTACAAACTCCCCCTTCATCAAAAATCACATCTCTTGACACAATAAGCTTATTAGTGAGAGGATTATATAACGTGTATGCCTTACTTTTCTCACTATATCCAACAAAAATACATGACTCACTTTTGGGGTCCAACTTTTGCCTCTTTTGATAAGGAACATGAACATAGGCTAAGCAACAAAAAACTTTGAAATAATTAACATTTGGCTTTTTCTCATACCAAGCTTCATACGGAGTCATCCTGTCAAGTACACTAGTGGGACTCTGATTGAGAATATATACTATTGTAGCAACTTCATCTCCCTAAAAAGAATTACTTAATCAATTTATTTGTAGCATGCTTCATACCATCTCCACCACTGTACGATTCTTCCTTTCAGCTACACCATTTTGTTGAGGTGTGTATGCAGTGGTGAGTTTTATTCTAATGTCATGCATATCACAATAACCTTCGAAAGCTTTTGTAAAAATTTCTCTTCCATGATCATTCCTTAAGCATTTGATTTTTCACCCTTTGTCATTTTTTAAAAGGGCTCTAAACCTCTTGAATGTCTCAAGAGCTTCACCTTTGGTCTTCAAAAAATAAACCCAACACTGTCATGAGTAATAGTTAATAAAAGTAATGAAATATGATGACTTACCCAAACTCTTTGTCTGCATAGGACCACCAATGTCTGAATGAACTAACTGGAGTGGATAATGGGCCCTCCATGCATTACCTTTTGGAAATTTCTCTCTTACATGTTTTCCTTTAGCACATCCTTCACAAACTTCCTTGTGCTCTTCAACCTTAGGCAAACCAAAAACTAATACTTTTGATGTTAGAATCTTCAAACTATGAAAATTTAAATGCCCATACCTAAGATGCCACAACCAACTTGTATCTTCATATGCCATATTGACAAAGTTCTTGTTATGTTCACCAAACTTCAATGGAAACATCTTATTCTTTGTCATGGGCACAATTATTACCACCCTATTTCCTTGATTCTTATCATAAATTATACGTTGTTGATTTTCAAATACAACTTTATAATTCTTCTCACATAATTATCCAACACTCAACAAATTATGCTTTAACTTTAGAGTGTAATAAATGTCCTTAACACTCTTCGTACTTTTTTTTATATAGACTTCCATAGCTGCTTTTGTAGCAACCTCCAATGGTTTGTCATCACCCAGTTTGATCTTGGATTCAAAACTTTTATCCATTATAGAAAAAAAAAATTCATTCCTTGACATGTGGTTAGAACATCCCAAATCTAAATACCAAACATCTTTAAAAATATTTTCAACTTTGTCATAAGATAAAAAATAAATTATATGGAAGATTCTCATCACCTTCTTGAGCATAATGAATGCTTTTACCATTATTACCTTCTTTTAATCTACACTCATAATTAAAGTGGCCATCATGTAACAATGATAACACTAGATATTTATTTTATCAAATTGGCCTCTACCTCTTCCTCTAAAACCACCTCTTCCTCATAAACTACCTCTGCCTCTATTTCCTCTTGAGTAATTCTGATTTTAACCTCTACCTTGGCCTTGATTACTGTTGATGCTACTATTGGCATCTCCATTCTTTATGATTTGTAATTTGGAGGAAAAAGCTTTCTCATCACTTTTTCCAAATGAATCTCCCAATCTTTCTTCATGAGACATCAAAGATCCAACTAGATGATCAAATTGAAGGGTAGAAAAATTCTTGTTTTCTTTTATAATTATGGCAACATGGCTCCACCTTGGTGTGAGAATCCTCAACACCTTTTTTATCACAACCTCATTATTCACAATTTTTCCAAGTGTAGCCATCTTATTGACCACATCTTTTCCTCTGATACAATAGGTACTCACACTTTCAATTTTTTGCATCTTTAAATTCTCAAATTCTCTCTTCAATGTCTGTAACTTGACAACTTTGTCTTAATCACTACCTTGATAAGCTTCTTTTAGAGTCTTCCAAGCATCCTCTGTTGTCTTTACTCTTATAATTTGTGGAAATAGGCTCTTATCTAGAGCTATTTGAATATGAATTAAGGCTTTAGCATTCTTCTTAGCCTCCTTCTTAGATGTTTTATCATTTGCTGTGAGGGCATTCCAATCAACTGGCTCTACATAACATGATTCAATAATCTCCCACAAATTTTTTCCTATCAAAAAAGTCATCATTTTGATACACCAATAATCATACTCATTTCTATCAAATTCTGAAATTGGCAAGGAGTTAGAATTTGACATGATAAATTTTTTGGCAAAATTTCAACTACTAAATCTTTAACCTAAAAGAAAAATACCTTCTCTGATACCATATGTAGAATTTTTAAATAAAATTAAATCATAGCTAAACATATGCAATATTCATAATACAGAAGAGATAAGAGTTGTAAAAATAAAAAATATTTCTTTAAAAAATTGGAATCATTCTCCTTCTTCTTGAAAATAAAAATCAATCACAATGTATTAATAGAATTGCAAGTGAGCATGCTTTTCTAATTATTGAATAAAATATTTTAAATTTATCTAAATAATAATTTGCATGTAATAGCAACTAAAACTAACTCTAGTCTTTATAAGGCTTTATTTTTTCTAAAAAATATATTAACTGAAAATAAACTAACTGTCTAAATTTAGCTCTACAAAAATTGTTCATGCAAACTAAATTTACACTAATAATCTAAAAATAGAATTGAGTGAACTGCACTTCAGCATCACTTTTCAATAATAAATAATCACGCTGAAGGAATTTCAATGTGCAAATGCATTGAGATAATAGTAATTAGAGTTTGGAAAAATTTCATCATTGAAAGCGATTCGAAAATTGTGATTGAATGATAGAAGAATGGCATGATGGCTTCATATGTTAGCGTAGCTAATTATTATTACATTGTTCAACTGTATAACATTTTTCTCTCTGTATATACTCCCCCCGATCATCAATAAAGCATTTACTTGCCTTTATCTGGTATCAGATCTTATTTGTCCAGAGCACGTCTGTATATGGCGAAGCATGATGGCAAACTGAATGTCTAAATCGTGCATGCAAGTATTGTTGGTTACTTAATGTTCTTAACTCACACAAGACCTGATATTGCTTATTCAGTTTTACTTATTTCAAGGTAAATGACAAAGCCATCAGAAATACATATGAAGGCAGCCAAAAGAATTTTGAGGTATGTGAAAGGCACTCTAGATTTTGATATTCATTACTACACTTCTAAAAGGTTCAATCTTGTTGGTTTTAGTGATTCTGATTGGTAAGGTAGTTTGGATGACCAAAAGTCAACATCTGGGAATTGTTTTTTTTTTTTTTTTGATTACTTGGAGCTCAAAGAAGCAAAGTATAGTTGCATTTTCTTCTACAGAAGCAGAGTATGTTGCAGTCACTTCAGCAGGGACACAAGCATTATGGCTTAGAAAACTTCTTGAAGAAATTAGAGAGATTCAAGTTCAACCCACAATTATTTTTTGTGATAACATCAATGCTACTAAATTGGGTAAAAATCCAGTTCATCACAGTAGGACAAAACATTTGATTTAAAGCATCATTTTATCCGAGATTTAGTGCAGATGAAGGTAGTAGAATTGAAATACATCAACACTAAAGAACAGTTGACAGATATCTTCACGAAAACAATTGCAACAGATCAATTTTTGACACTCAAAAATCAGATTGTAAGCCCTCTCAGCATCAAGGGGGAGTATGTTGGTAACTGATGCTGGATCATCTAGTCTCCTCTATGCATGCACAATTTAGACAATCAGTTTGCCATCAGTTTGAATTTAAACACTCAGTGAATAATTAATATTAGTCTTTGTTTTTTACGTCAGTCTTTCTTGGACAGCGAACAATACATGCATATTTGAAACTATTCTTAGACTGCTGTGTATTTTTTAAACCTTTGTTTAGACTGTTGTTCAAACAGCCTGTTAAACTCCCCTAAATTAAGCTTTCCTTATTATTAATAAGAGGTTTTTTACAGTGCTGCAGATTGAATGGAAAAACTGTTTTTTTTGTTAACGCTGTAATTAGATTACAGTACTGTAATAAAAAGAGTACTCTGCCTTCTTCAAATGTAATATATGGTTTGTGTTTATTATGTCTATTGATATTTGGTAAAAGATGCAAATGATTTGGCTATGTTCTTGTTGATATTTCTTTTCTCTGTCATGATTATTTAAGGGCTGTTTCAGAATTCACAAAGCAGACCTGTTAGCAGCCAAGCGTCGACGTGAAGGAGACGCAGCAAGGCGTTCCAGCAGTTCTGTCAAAATTTTCGACCACCATCTGATTGGAAGAGTTCGTAGAGGCCAAAGCGCGAAGCATGATCGACGCGTAGCAGCAGTGCAAGATCGAAAGCCTGAGCCGTGTGCTGAAGAAGCTACCGTAGCGTGGAAGTCTGATCGACGTTTTTGGAATGCGAGAATAAATTCTTACGAGTGAAGGGAGACTCCTCTAGAATAGTTTTGACAGTTTTGCTTTTACGTTTAAAAACGCAAATTGCTGATTTGATATTCATTGGCATTGTTCGGAATTGGAGCACTTTTTCTTGGATGTTACCACTTACGTAATCTTTGCAAGAATGAACCAGAATCAAGAAAATACACGTTTGCGTTCAACCCTGGGACGTTCGCAAGACAAAACGCCCGCGGCTATAATGAAAAGAATCTGATAGAAAGAAGATTGTAAAACCCTAATAGTAAAAGAGCAAACACTGACGTCAAAACTTGTTCGGTACACCCCATGAAAATTACACTACGCGGTTGTTTCAGCACTTTCTGGGAAGACTAATAATATTAGAGTAAACTATTACAAACACAAGTTATTGGTATGGAAATAGTAATCTAATTGCTTTAATTATTTTTATTGTTCAAGCCTAGAGTAGGAGAGGTACAATAACATCTATTCAGTAGGTGTGAGTTCGTGCTTAGTTTTCTGTGGTAGAATGTGGTGGTGTGAGTAGTAAATTGGTTGTTGGACAATATGTACGATTTATTCCATACTAATTGTAAAAAAATCATGATGACTCAGCTGTTCTCCCAAATGTTCAACACCTACGCTGTCAATTTGACCAGTCATCATTAATGATTCACTTTTTCGTTAATTTTTGAAGATTTTGTAATCTGCCAAATATATATTTGGACTGTTGTAGTATTTATTACATTTAATCCTCCTACCTTGTTCGATGGCCTCCACCGACTTCTATTTAGACTCTTCCATCGGGTATTATAAACATATGCATTACGATGTATCATGCATGCTTCAAAGCATCCTAACCACAACAGCGGGTTAAATGAGTGAAGCAGAGTGTTAAGCCTTTAATGGGAACCATAGCAACGCAGCTTTGGTAGAAATGAATGATTGAGTATGAGTGTTTGGCATGGGCTTTAGAATAGTCATGGAAAACTATTTGATAAGTTAAGTTGACTGTTTGGGCACTATAGCAAACTGTGCATTTAAAATGTGTTTGTTGTAATTTACTTAATCATGTTAGAAACTGGGGTTAACTAGAGTTAATCTCTCCACTCCTTGTTCAGTCTCTTCATGTATGCAGTCTACATGTTGTTTCACTTTCCTCAGTCTGTATGCATAATTGTAGTTAAACACTAATTTATCTTTTAGTCTTAGCTCAGTCCGCATTAGTCTATCTTTAGTTCTTTGTTTGTCTTCAATTCTATTTATGTAATGCTTGTTCGCAAATTTTAAGAAGGCAAATTTAATAAAAATATCTTTTCTTGATTGTCGTAACAATCTACCCCTGTCTTATTCTCTTTATCTTCTGATTAGTTTTTTGCTCTATTTCTCTCAAATTGTTATCAGAGCACAGGTTTGTTGGAAAGCGCAAGTAGATCGCAAGGGTTTCATTGTTGTGTGTAGACAGTGTGCCATTGCCAAATCTAGCAGATAAGACAAAATAGATCGTTGTTTTTCTTTTTTGAAGGTAGATCGTGAATAGGAGGAGGTATTGCAAAGGGCTGAGCCAACGCCGAGTTCAAACCATCGGGAAGCCCGCTAAGAGTTGGAGAAAAGGGTGACCCCTGTTTTTGCAAAACCACCACTTGCAGCAAAGGAGCCAACCAGGTCCAAAGCTATAGAAAGGAAGCCAGAAGAAGTGCATGGTAGAAAAGCAGATAAAGAAAGTGTCGTTGCATATCTGATTGATACCGCTTATTGTTCTCAAGCACTATGTTCCGTGATTAAGGAGAGATCATTGTTTACAACTAGAAGAGCATTCATCGAAGAATTTATCAATGAGCATGGAATAAAAGAATCATTGTAAGCATAGCAAAAGCTTGGAAATTGTGACCTACTATGTACCTATAGTCGTAGCAATTGAAAGTCTGACCACGAGGCAACAAAAGTCTAGCCACTGTGGAAGAAATTGAGCCTTGTCTTCATCCAAGAAAAGTGCTACTAACTAAAGAGTAGACCCAGAGTGCTGGAGACAAGATCCAGGGAGGAGAGAGACTATAGCAGCAGCAAAACCTACAAGTCTTGAGACATGACAACAAACAACAGCATTTCTCAGTTCTAGATTCCCGTTTTCAATGGTAAGAATTATGATTTTTGGGCAATTAAAATGAGAACATTGTTTTGCTCACAAGATGTTTGGGATTTGATAGAAAATGGCTTTGTAGAACCACAGGATGAGGCTACCCATCAGGCATTAACTTGAGCACAAAAGGAAGAGCTTAAAGAGAACAAGAAAAATGATGCAAAAACTCTATTCCTAATCCAACAAGCAATGGATGAATCTATTTTTTCTAGAGTTGCAGCAACAACAAGATCCAAGTCGGCACGGAAAATCTTAGAGACCACCTATAAAGGTAATACAAAGGTGAAAATAGCTAAATTGCAATCTCTTACGAGAAATTTTTAAAATTTGCAAATGAATGATTCAGAGTGTATAGACTAGTTTATGGGTCAAGTATTGAATATTGTGAATCAAATTAAATCTAATGGAGAAACAATAATAAATCAGAAGATCATAAAAAAATACTTAGGAGTTTACCCAGCAAATTTGATGTAACAGTTGTAGCTATTGACGAAACTAAGGATTTGAAATAGTTATCAGTAGATGAATTAATGGGATCTTTCTTAACACATGAATTCAGAATGAATAGGAATAACAATACTTCTTTTGAGAATGATTTCAAGTCTTAGGTATCATTTGGTAGAGGAAGAGGAAGAGAAAGGTCAAACTTCAGAGGAAGAGGTAGAGGCAGAAATGGAAGGAATAATCCAGATCAAGGTGAAAACAATAATCAAAACTACAATAATAGAGGACGTGGCAACAATCACTTCCATAAAAATTCACAAACATTTGATAAATCTAAAATTCAATGTTATTACTGCAAAAAATATGGACATTATGCAAGTGAATGCAGAAAGAAACAAGAAAATGTGGACAAGCAGAATGCTAATTACACAAATAAATCTAGTTTTGGAAGCTTATTTCTCACTTGTCATGTTGCTAAAAAAAATGCTAGAGATATTTGGTTCTTAGATAGTGGATGCAGTAATCATATGACAAGGAATAAAGAATTATTTGCTAGTCTTGATGTTTTCGTAAAATCTGAAGTGAAATTAGGAAATGATAAAAAAATGGATATAATGGGTAAAGGATTAATAAATGTTTTGACAAAAAATGGTGAAAGAAAATTTATTCCTGATGTTTGTTTTGTACCTAGACTAAAGCATAATTTTATGAGTGTTGGACAATTAGTACAAAAAGGTTGCAGAGTATCTTTTATAGATAATGTTTGCACAATACTAGACAAATTTCCAAATGACAGGTTGATAAGAAAAGTGGAGATGACCAAGAATCGGATGTTTCATCTTCGAATTCAGTGCATCCAAGGAGAAGAGGAAGCCCACTTCGAAACCATGCATCTAGAACAATCATGGCTATGGCATTTAAGGTATGGACATTTACATTTTGGAGGTTTAAATTTTTTACAAAAAAAAAATATGGTGAAGGGATTACCACCAATAAAACAACCAAGAAGTTCATGTGAAAGTTGCATTCTGGGAAAACAACATAGAGAGAGCTTTCCAGTAGGAGCCTCATATAGAGCAAGGGTAATATTGGAGCTAGTCCATAGTGATTTATATGGACCAATGCAAATTCCATCATTTGGAAGTAGTTCTTATTTTCTAAACTTCATTTATGATTTTAGCAGAAAGACTTGGATATATTTTCTCAAAAATAAGTCTGAAGCATTTGGAAAATTTAAAGAATTCAAGGCTATGGTTGAAAAGCAGAGTGGCCTTTACATCAAGGTACTTAGATCAGATAGAGAAGCTGAATATATGTCTAATGAATTTGAAGATTTTTACAGATATCATGGCATTAAAAGGCAACTGATTACAAAGTACACACCACAGCAGAATGGTGTAGCAAAAAAAAAGAATAGAACAATCATGAAGATGGCTACAAGCATGTTGAAGGCCAAACATTTGTCAAATAAATATTGGGCAGAAGCAATAGCATGTGATGTATATATTCAGAATAGAAGCCCAACAAAGAGTGTCAAGGATCGAATTCCACAAGAAGCTTAGAGTGGTAAGAAGCATAGTATAAATTATTTTAAAAAATTTGGTTGTATTGCATATTCTCTTATACCATATAAATTGAGAAGAAAACTTGATGATAAAAATGAGAAATGCATTTTTATTGGCTACAGTGAAGAATCAAAGGCTTGTAAGTTATATAACGTCATTTCAAAGAAAGTGATTATTAGCAGAGATGTGGAATTTAAAGAAGAAGAAGAATGGGATGGAAGCATTGATAAAACCATCACAATTGGAGCATCAATTCTCCAAAATGAAGAAGAATCTAAAAAACAAAATTTTCAAGGTGATCAATCCTCTCCACAAACAAGAACAAGCACTCCAATAAGAACACATAGGAGCTTAGCACAAGGTGAATCATTTGGTCATGAATGTCATCCTAGACCCAATTCACAAGTAAGTGATGAATCAGATCCAATCTTGCCACTTTAAGATCAAAACTTAAAGGTAAGAAAATGAGAAACCTGAATGAGATTTATAAACAAGAACAAGAGAAGTTAGATTTATGTTCAAATTTTTCTCTTTTCTCTCATGATCCTATGTATTATGAAGAAGCAGTTAATGAGGAACATTGGATAAAAGCAATGGATGAAGAGATGAATGCCATTGAGAGAAACCAAACATGGGGTCTAATTAATCTACCTAAAGGTAAAGATTGCATAGGAGTCAAATGCGTTTATAAGACCAAATTTGATGCAAAAGAAAATGTTGAAAAACACAAGGCAAGGTTAGTAGCAAAAGGTTTTTCACAAGAACATGGAATTGATTATAATGAAATATTTGCTCCAGTTGCTAGACTTGATACTATTAGAATGGTTTTAGCAATAACTACACAAAATAATTGGAAAGTATATCAAATGGATGTCAAATCAGCTTTCTTGAATAGTTTCCTAGATGAAGAAGTGTATGTAAAATAGCGACCAGATTATGAAGTGCATGAACATGAAAAAAAAAGTCTATAGATTGAAGAAGACCCTCTATGGTCTCAAGCAAGCACCAAGATTATGGTATAGTAGGATTGATTCATACATGACAAACAATGGATTCAGTACAAGTAATAGTGAGCCTACATTCTACACAAAAATTAACAAAGAAGGTCAGATTTTGATTGTGTGTTTGTATGTTGATGATTTGATTTTCACTAAAATTTTGTCTATAGACACATTTAGATCAACAATGAAGAAAGGATTTGAAATGGCAGATTTGGGATTAATGAAGTATTTTTGGGGCATTGAAATTGTACAATCTGAGAAGAAATTTTTTATTTGTCAAACTAAATATGTAAAAGTTGTGTTAAGGAGGTTTACGAGGTTGAATTGTAAATCAGCACATACACCAGTTGCTACAAGGACCAAAATTAGCAAAAAAGACAAAGGGTCTAATGTTGATTCTACAACATTCAAAAGACTAGTTGGTAGTTTGATGTATCTTACAGCTACAAAATTAGATATCATGTATAGGGTCAGTTTAATCTCTAGATTCATGGAGTCACCAAAAGACTCACATTGGCAAGTTGGAAAGAGGATATTGAGATATGTAGTAGGAACAATAAAATATGGAATTTTATGTTCCACAATTAATTATTTTAATTTGATTGGTTATACTGATAGTGATTTTGCAGGTAGCGTTGATGACAAGAAGAGTACTTCTAGACATGCCTTTTTTTTGGAACATGTGTGGTCACATGGGCATCCAAAAAGCAACCTATAGTGACACTTTCATCAGCTGAAACAGAGTATGTAGCAGCCACATCAGCATCATGTCAAGCAAATTGGATGAGGAGAGTATTGACAGATTTATTACAAGCACAAAAGGAGTCAACACCAATCTTTTGTGACAACAAATGAGCAATTGCATTGTCAAAAAATCATGTTCTTCACAAGAGGAGCAAGCACATTGATACAAGATTTCATTTTATCAGAGAGTTGGTGAATAATGGAGAAAACCATTTGGAGTTCTGTAGATCTGAAGACCCATTGGCAGAGATATTTACAAAGGCATTAGCAAAAGAGACATTTGATTATTTAAGACGAAATTTAGGCATTGTAAATGTTGAAGTAGTCAGTGATAGAAATTAAAGGGGAGTGTTAGAAACTGATGCTAACTGGAGTTAATTTCTCCACTCCTTGTTCAGTCTCCTCATGCACACAGTTTGCATGTTGTTTCACTTTCCTCAGTCTACATGCATAATTGCAGTTAAACATTAGTTTATCTTTCAGTCTTAGCTCAGTCCACATTAGTCTACCTTCAGTGCTTTTTTTGTCTTCAATTCTATTTATGTAATGCTTGTTCGCAGATTTTAGGAAGGCAGATTTAATAAAATTATCTTTTCTTGATTGCCGTAGCAATCTGCACCTGTCTTATTCTCTTTATTTTCTGGTATTTTTGTTGCTATGTTTCTCTCAAATTGGTATCAGAGCGCAGATTAGTTGAAAAGCGCAGGTAGATCGCATGAGTCTCATTGCTATGTGTAGATAGTGTGCCGTTGCCAAATCCAGCAGATAAGTTGACTGTTTGGGCACTGCAGCTAACTGTGCATTTAAAATGTGTTTGTTGTAATCTACTTAATCAATGTTAATAGAAGTTGTTTATAATATAATCATTGTGTTTATGAATCCTACAGTTAATGCTTCCGTGTGTTTAAATGGCATTGTCTTTATCTGGTTTATCTGTTTCATCATTTGGCACTTCTGTCTATAAATATTTCTAACAAGTGGTATCAGAGCATTCCACACACTAGATTGATATTAAAACAGAGTAATAGCAATCGTGTCCAAGAAAACTCTCAAAGCAGCGGGAAACAGGAGAGAGCACATTAAAAACATTAATATCCGAAGCATGTTAGCAGCAAGGAGGAAGTAAAAAATTTTAATTCAAACTGACAAAGTTTAATTGCAAATAGATGACACTGCTGTGGAGTGAGGTGACGTGGCAGTGGAGATTATAAGCTGCTGCGCTGGAAATATCCGCCACTGAATGTCCAATATCTCCCATACGCAAATAAAATGTTAATAAAATATAAATAATTTCCCAATATCTGCCATACCCAAACCGTCTGCAGGATAACATGTTTTGCACAATAACAATGTAGGCGCCATTCAATATTTGTTTATATGGAATACTCCTTAGGATAGACTTTAGAAACTTATATTAGCCGATCATACAATGTGAATGACCTTTCTTGCATAGAGGTTTATGCATTGTCTTTGTTGTCGATAGTGAAAGTCATCTAGATTGCATGTCATCGTACTTTCTCACTTTCGATAATATTCGTAAGAATAGCCCCATTGTTGTACCGTAAATGTTTGCGTAGGAGTGAGGCCACTAAATTATGGTTTCTTTTTACCATTTATAATTTTATGTTTTGAAAACATATTGATGGACTATATTTTATGTGCAAAGGCTTTATTATGTATTGATTTTTAACATTTATGACTGACGTTTATTTTCAATTTTTTTTGGGTTGTAGATTAAAATAAATAAAACTAGATTACATTTAAAACAAAAATTAAAAAAAAAAAACACGAAATGAATGCATTACATTTTACGCAAAACGAAATGGTAATAAAAGGCCAACACCATCACTAGAGTGCGAATAATGAAACTGTTGATGGTCTTGGCTTTTCAATCTGTCCATGATTAACAGTTTGCCTTCACATTCATTGTAGATATATTTAGGCCTTTGAACATTCTGCGAGAGATGCAATCATCTTTTCCAATTAATATTTCTCACTCAGTCTAACTACAATCCTTCCTTTCACATTAAAATATAACTTTATTCTTAAATAAATTTATATTATATAATAAATCAACCTTTTTATTTCAATGATTCAAAACCGTATCCATCTTTTATATTAAAATTTAATTACATTATTAAATAAATATATATAATATTAGCAGTTGTTCCAAAGATACAAGCTACGTGTTGAGGGATGTGAATTTAAGTGTAAATCGACATATGGGTACAAATGAATGAGATAAAGTACATCTTGCTTCTTTTTTGCATTGTACATATTTACCATCCTTCATTCTTGCGTAGTAGTTGAAGGTAAATGTAAGGGAGATATGCATGTCGTTCGATAAGCGTACTCTTAATACTCTAGTGAAGCTCAAGCCTTGAAAATGAATGTTGCCAATTGAATGATTATCATCCATACCATTTTGAGCAGCATCTGTCAATGGTTATTCTATGTAATATGAAGAATTGGTAGATGTATCAGAGTTTCAATATCCCATGGGGGTGAGAATATTTTTTGCATGTAAGTCAAGCGATTTTGATCCTAAATTGTAGATAAGATGAAAAAAAATCCTGGTGAATCCATTAGTTAATCCTACCTTAACCCATAAATTGGATGTTAATATAGTCTCTTATCCTTTGCATAGAATCATTGTTGGCTCAATCGAGTGTAGTCGAGATTAGGTGTAACTTTTTGATTTCGTTTTTTATGTTTTTTATTGAAAATGGAATGTAAAACAATATCATCATTTACTTATTATGTATTATTGACAAGTTGTTAGTCACATACAAATCTGTTATGATTTTAAATTTTTGTTTCAATTTTTTTATTTAATTAAATCAACGTGCAAAGTATGTTGATAAGGATTATATTTATTTTATACATTATTAAATAGTAAAATATTATTGTTCAATAAATGTAAAGCACATACCACATTTGAGGGAAACCTATATGATTGATAATGCTAAAAAATATGTTGCTAGTTCCATGTCTAAAATTGGGTTTTGTATTTTAGTTTTCTTCTCTTCATCCCTCTAATACCTGAAAGTGCTCAATTGAACAATCATATAGCCACATCCACAGATACTTCTTTCATCTTTTCCCACTCTATTATCTTTTAGAAGATGGCTTTGGAAGATGGCTTGATTGCAGGCAATATCATTAAATAGGAAATTAGGGACCCATAAGAATCCATGAGAACTAAATAGCAATAATCTAAATTGAAACCATCGAACTTTACAAGGGATTCAAACTTGTCTCAGAAATACAACAAAAAAACTAACCCAAAAAATTAATTTATGAATTTTAAATGGCATAGTTAAAGTATAGATAAATATAATAAATGCCAAAATGCCAAAAGAAGAACTATCTTATTAAAATTTGGTCACACTTGAATCGTTTTGTGACATGGTGATGGGATATGGATTCCAAAATTTAAGATGGTAAAAAAAACTACATGGCATTGGGAAATGGTCATGTTTTAACTCAATATAATGAGTGCCACTATCAAGTGATTTATTTAATTTGAAAGAAAATGGATATTGGGAATGAAGCCATCTATTTTGAATGTTTCATTATAATTTTTATGCAAATTTGACTCTTTTAATTAGTAGAAGTAGATACTTGGGAGTTGGTTAATTGTTGTTTTCAAATACTGCTGGAAGGAGGATTTACACATAACATTCACTAATTTTTTTTATAATGGACAGAGAGCCTCTCATACAAAATGTCAACTCAGTCATAAGCCATGAATTATTTTTGCTTTGCATTGATGAACTTTTGGATCTGTCACACTGCTAATCACCATGGATCTATGCAAGATTTTTCCATATTTACATTAATTGCTGATTTTGATCAGTGATTCACCCTTTGGGCGATAAGGGGGTACCCTTTATCTAATTAATGCCACCTCCATTCCTGTATCTATGGATGCATAGAAAGATGGAGTGATCAAGCACAACCATGGCCCTAAATCATGTGAGGAAATTCATCCCGAAGGTCTTTCACGAGGTAATGCTGATGACTCTAATTATCCATTCCCTGATGTTATTCTAAATGTGCATAAATTTGACAAAGCTTGTCATTTATTTGAAAATTTTACTTTGATTGCTTATTTTTTTGGTCAAGTCCACCCAAAGAGCCTTTTGAAGTAATGGGTTCGCAACCACTATCAAGGCCATTGTATGAAACTTGAGGGAGTCTAAAACCTTACAAAGGGATTTTTTTGTTTCACTTTTCCAAGCCAGAATATTTCAAAGCTATTGTTAACCATGGGTTTTGTTTCATTCGTTACACTTTGGTTGTATTTTCTCACTAGACTCAAGACATTCAAGTCTCTGAACATGCAAAACTAAAAGTGTCCATCTGGGTTGAATTTATTGGCCTACCACTCCCCCTCTAAGTTTTTATTGACTAGATCATAAAACCCATTAGACGCTTCATCTTCCATGATTAGACTAAATTTTATATGGCTCATCCTCACAAGAAGGTTTGTGTGGAAGTTAATTTATCCTATAGTTTAAAATATTCTATAGCAATACAAATTGGCTCTAACCATTTTTTTATCATTTTTTGTATATCAACTTATTGAACACTTGATTTCAATGCCAATCCTCAAACCATATGATCTGAGAGTGCCCTCTGATGGTTCACATGCCCCCTGCTCCTCAAAATAAAGGTAGATCTAATGCCAATGTTTTGAATGAAAATGATGATGGTTGGACTATCATCACTAGTAAAAAAGTAATAATAATTATTCCAATGGTGGAGATAAGCCAAAACATTTGTCATTCTATCCTACTGGTAATATTGTTATGTCAACCTCTACTAACAAGGTTTCCATGCCCACCAAAGTGTCTATGCCTATTATGCACATATCAAATGCAATGGCCTCACTAGTCGAGATACCAACTTCAGTGTCCTGGTCACAACCCTCTCTTAGGGTGGGTGCCCCTGAGGAAGATAAGAGCTGGGTCACTCTAGACCAACAATTTATATTACGTCATTCTTGCATCCCATCTCCATCCATTGATGATGCGGAGTATATGGTATATAAGTAGGAACCATTTAGAATGAATGATTATGTGCCCAACAACCTCATGTATAGTAAATTTGTCATGTTGGAAGGTCTCTCTAAGGAGAATGACATGCACCTTGTTTCTTTCTAATAATTGTGTACTCTTGTAATGTTAGTGGTTTTACTGATGCACTACATAAGTATGTGGTCATGCACAGTTGCCAATTTTTCAATAACATGAAAATTTATTTTTCCAAGAATTCAAGATTTATGGGTTCCTACTACAGAATGCAACATGTATCATTTGGCCTAGGGCCATTTGTCAGGGCACTGGGCATGATGTTGGGTATGGTGAGGCCATCACTTTTTTGGCTCTAGAACTAGTTCAAAACATTATTTATTGCAGTTCAGACCCCGCCCATTGGGTGGTGTGGACCTTTTTGGATTTCAAAAACCATATTGGTTGGTTAATTTATACACCTCCAATAATATTGTGGAGTGGGTAGCCATGTGGAAATGGCTCACCAACTCTTCCCTAAATTCCTATTGAATCCTTTATGGTGATTTTAATATGGTGGAGTTGGCTGAGGATAAATAAGGGTGCCTTTCGATGTGATGGTGTGGTGGAGAGTGGGGAGCATGATCTTACATGCATAATAAATTTGGGTTTTCTTATCCTAACCACTGATAATAGAAGGATTTAGACTCCTCATGGTTCACCTAGTCTAACTTCAACCAAGAGGATGACAAGGTGCTTTAGCATCTTGAAAGAGCTTTTCTTATTAAACAAGATCTTTTTTATTTTGCTCCAATCAAGGATAGGCTTGTCTCTATCATTCTTAATACTTTTCTCTCAGATCATCACCCTATTCACTTTAATTTTGAATGGACTTCTCCTCATGTTAAGACCGCATCCATGCAATTCAATCTCAATACTTCCCACCTCAAACATGAAATAATAGTGGGACATATTATTAGAACTTCTAACTTAGTTCCTTGACCATAAGGAGAAATTAGTTGGATTTAGTGGTGGTTTGAGGTACTTGGTCTCACTTCTACATTTCTTCAAATCTATGGCAAGCAAGAAAATATATTTAGAAGTTGTTTACATAATGACACAAATTATGAGTATATTCATGCCTCACAGGAGTTAAAGTAGGAACATTTTAATTTTTACCTTAAAACTCAAATGGCTTAGTGGAGACATAAACTATAGATTAAGGAAACACACAAATATAAAGGAGCTTAACTGTGAGATCATATACACTGGATCAAAATTGGTGATAAAGTGACCAAGGACTTGTTTTATCTCCTTTAGTCATGAAGAATTACTGATAAAATTAAAGTTGTCAAGGAAGGAAATTCCAAACTTATAAAACTTTTAAACATCTTAAAAACCTTTGTGCATCATTATCATGGTGTTTTCTTAATGAAATCCTTTTATCTAGAAAGGGAGGTGACTCTCCTCCAATGTCTTTAGGTAGTGCCCTAGTTTCCAATTCTCAAATAATTTCTTGTGACATGCCTTTATCTCTAAGTGACCTTCATGAGGTTGTTAAACAAATGGCTATGGACAAAGCCCTAAGAATTGATGGTTTCTCATGTGAGTTTTATCAAACCATATGGGACACTATTGGCCTTAATCTATACTGAGTTTACACCAAGGTAATTATAACAAATTCCTTAGGAACCCTTATCAATCAAGCTAATAATAAATTCATCCCTAAGGTTGGTAATCCTAAAATTATCACAAACTAGAGACCTATTACATTGTTCAATATCTCCTATAAGATTATTTCAAAATCTTTGGCTCTCAGGGTAAGACACATTCTCCCTCTTATTATTTAGATCAAACAAACAAGTTTAATTGAAAATAGATTCATCTTGGATAATGTCATTGTTGTCTAAGAAGGTATGGACTGGGCTGGAATTTCTAATAAAAAGGCCCTATTTTTTAAGATTGATTTTGAAAAGGCTTATGATCGTATTTAGTGGCTTTTTATTTTAGTAATGTTTCAAGCACTAGGGTTTGGTCCAAAGTTTGTTCAAACTGTTAATATGATTTTTCAATATGTAGGGGCTTGTATTACCATTAATGGCACCCTATCTTCTCAATTTGAGCTGCATCACTCCATAAGTCAAGGTTTCCCTTTATCCTTTTCCTTATATGTTCTTATAGAAGAAGGTTTTAGCTATCTTCTAGCTAACTATTCTAGCTTGGGTTTGGTGAAAGGCATCTCTCTATCTCTCTCTATTTGTCAAATTTTTTATAAATGTGCATTTCATGGATGACTCTTTTCTCACTCTCCAAGAGGAGGAGTAATCTGTTAAAAATGCCATGAAAAGTTTTCATATAATTTATTTGACCTCAATATCTTCCATTTAATGAAGGAAGAGTCAATGTTATAGGCAGTCTCTAGGCTCCAAACATCCTTGGTGTGAATAATTTTAATGGCATTGGATTTTATCAGGGGTTCAATTTATGTTTGTAGGCATTCCTTTTGCATTTCATCCCCCTCCCCCTGAATTATGGTCATATGTGGTGCAATAAAAAAATATTTCTTTTTGAATAACTAATCCTCTATCTTTGGCTAGTAAATGTTAAATCTGATCTAATGTTTTGGCTATCATGCATGTTTACTATTCCTCCTGTTGGCCTCTTTAATAGGTGTGAGTCCATGCTTAGTATTCTGTCAGTGAGTGTGTATTTAATTTTCTATCAATAGAATGCGGTTGTGTGACTAATAAATTGTTTATTGGGCTTTAACTTAAAAAAATTTGTGTGACTAATTTTATACTAATTGTAAATAAATCAATAAAAATAAAAAAAGTACATGAAATAAATTACATCTTAAGAAAACTAAAGAAAATAAAAAAAGTTAAAACTAATGAAGTAAATGACAGTCTATTTTTTGAATAACTCCCATACCCAAATTAAATGTGCAATATCTCCCATACCCAAATAAAATGCTAATAAAATGTAAATGTTTTTCAACATATCCTATAATCATTCACTCTGCTATTTTTTAAAATGAAATGTATTATGATAATTAGTTGTATGTAGAGTTGAACCAATTTTAATAATAACATGCTTAAATTAACCCCTAAAAGGACATGCTAATATAACTAGTTAAAAAACTAGAACATTCACAAATGTAGTCACCATTCAATATTTGTTTATATGAAATACTCGTTACAATTGACTCTACAATCTTATATTAGCCGATCATACAATGTGAATGATTTTTCTTGCATAGAGGTTCATGCATTGTCTTTATTTTCGACAATAAAAGTCATCTAGACTACATGTCATCATACTTTTTGGCTTTCAATAACATTCATAACAATATCGCCATTTTTGTACCATTAATATTTGTAGTATCCTTGGAGGGGTGGGGATCCTAAATTTAGGTATACATTACATGATCAAAGGTGAAATAAAGTTCTTTCAATGACCACTAAATTATTTTTTCTTTTACCATTTATAATTTTATCTTTTGAAAATGTTAAAGTTTAATTGTGGAAAAAAAATATTGATAGGATATATTTTATATGGAATGGCTTTATTTTGTTTTGATTTTTAACATCTATGACTGTTACATTTATTTTCAGTGTTTTTGGCTATAGATAAAAATAAATAAAACTAGATTACATCAACAAAGGAACATGAAATGAATGCAATACATCTTATGCAAATGAAATAGTAATAAAAGGCCAACATCATCACTAGAATGTGAATAATGAAACTATTGATGGTCTTGGCCTTTCAATCCATTCATGATTAAAATTTTGCCTTCACATTCATTGTAAACATATTTAAGCCTTTGAACATTCTATGAGAGATGCAATCATCTTTTTTAACTAATATATTTCGCTTGTTTTATCTACATCCCTTCCTTTCAAATTAAAATATAACTTTATTCTTAAATAAATTTATATTATATAATAAATTAACCCTTTTATTTTGATGACTCAAAACCTAATCCATGTATCACATTATTACATTATTAAATAAATATATATAATATTAGTTGTTCCAAAGATACAAACTACGACGTGAGGGATGTGAATTTATGTTTTGGTAAAGTGATGTTTTTTCATGAAAATAAGTGTAAATTAATGTATGGTTACAAATTAATGAGACAAAGTATGCCAAATAATGTTATTGAGAGGAAGAGGGTTTGTAGTGAAACATGCTTCTTCTTTTTTGCTTTCTACATATTTACCATCCTTCATTCTTGTATAGTAGTTTAAGGTTAATGCAAAGGAGATATGTATGTCATACAATGAGCATACTGTTAGGACTCTAGTGAATCTCAGACCTTGATAATTGATGTTGTCGATTTCAATTGTTACCTTTTATAAATTCATTCTTCATGCTTTATTTATGGTTAGAATCCATACCATTTTGAGTGGTATATGTCGATGATTATTCTATGTAATATGAGCAATTAGTAGATGTGTCAGATTCTTGATATCCCATGAGAGGCGAGAATATTTTTTGATGGAAATGACCATGTACATGGGTAAGTCATGTGATTTTGATCCTAAGTTTTATATAATATGAAAAGAATACATATGACTCCATTAGTTAACCCTACCTTAACCCATAAATTAGATGTTAATATAATCTCTTATCCTTTGCATAGAAGCATTGTCAGCTCCAATTGAGTGTAGTTGAGATTAGGTGGATATTTTTGTTTTCTTTGTTATGATTTTCTTATTGCAAATGGAATGTAAAACAATATTAGAATTTGCTTATTATGTAATGTTGACAAGTTTTTAGACACATACAAATCTGTTATGATTTTAAATGTTTGTTAGAAATTTTCATTTAATTAAATCAATGTGCAAAGTACATTCGTAATGATTATATTTTTTTATCACTTATTAAATATAAAAATATTATTAGTCAATGAAAACAAAGCACATACCGCATTTGAGGGAAACCTATATGATTGATAATTCTAAAAAAAAACATTCCTAGTTCCATGTCTGAAGACAGGTTTTCTATTTTAGTTTTATTCTCTTCATCCCTCTAATACCTAAAAATTCTCAATTGAACACTCATATATCTGCATGTACAAATATTCTTCTTTCCTCTTTTCCCACTCTATTTTCTTATAGAGGATGGCTTGATTAAAGGAAATAACATTAAATAGGAAATTAGGTGAGATATATGTAAGCCTAATAGTAGACTACAAAAAATAATAAACAAATATAATGGAATAGAAGGAGATTGTTATGTGCAAAATAGAAGTAACAAGAAAATAGAAGATTTTTCTATACAACAACAACAGTTAGGGGAAGTCCAAAGTAAGAAGTTCGAATGAGAAAATAGCATAGCAGTAGTAGACTATAGTGGAAAGAGATTAAGGATAAGAGGAAGAATAGATAATGCAAAGGAATATTTCATGACAGAAGTCAGTGTATGATTATAACAACAAGATAGAAGGAGAAAAATATAATTTTTTGTGAGACATTTTTAAATAGTTGTAGCTTTATTTTTTTCAGTTAATGTAATGAATTGATAAATTCATTTCAATATATGATTTTTTTTGTTTTTTTATTATGTGTTTATTTAGTGCATTTATATCACTATAGTTGTAACTCTAGACTATCCTAATAGTCTCATTTTTTTAATTTCATTTTTTCTATGTTGTTTGTTTATTATCCACCTGAGCCTACACATTTTATGTTTTCTACCAACAACTAGTATCAGATCTCTTAATTTGTAATTTATTAGGTTGTAATCCCATTTAGACATGGAAGTAGTCAGTTCTAGTTCATGGTAATAAGCTTTATATATTTTATGAAAAGAATTATGATGTATGGAGCATCAAAATGAAGACCATATTCATCTTTTAATAGCTATGGGAGTTAGTTGAAGGTGGATACAATGAGGTTACATACCTAGTAGCCTTAAATGAATTAACCCAAATAGAAAGAAATTTGTTAAAGGAGAATAGGAAAAAATATGACACGGTAGTCAAGTACATAGAAATGGTATTAGTTGATTCAATCTTTCCTAGGATAACAGCAATTGTCCATTCTAAATAATCATGAGATATTTTGAAAAATGCCTATCAAGGGAGAGAAAATGTGAAGTGTTTCAATTTTTAGCTCTTAATAAGGGATTTTGAGACCCTACAAATGAATGAAAATAAGTCCACCCATGACTTCTTCATAAAGATAATGAATATTGTCAATCAAATGAAGAGATGTGGTGATACCCTTGAAGATCATTAGATCATAGAGATGGTGTTGAGGAGCTTCAAAATCATATTTAATCTTATAATGATTTAAATTTAAGAGTAAAAGGATTTGAGGCAAATTATAATATGTGAGTAAATGGGTTCCTTGCAAACCCATGAACAAAGTTTGAATAGGTTAGCCACCTCCTATCATGATTAAACATTCAAGACCAATGTGAATGTGAGAGGAAGAAGGAGAGGATCAAATAATTGATGAAAAGGAATAACATACATCAGTCGAGAAGGTGGAAGGCATAGCCATCAAGAGTCACATGGAATAGGAAGAGGAAGGATCAACAACACTTCTAGAGGAGTATATATACAAGGGTATGATAAGTCTAATATCCAATGTTATTATTTCAAGAGGTATGGACACTATGCAAGTGAGTGTAGAAAGGAGTCTAATATGAATAAGTAGAATTCATATTTCTCCAAAATATAAGAGGATGAACCTAATAAGAATGAGAAAGGTAGAAACTTGCTCATAACATGCAACATTATGGAGTAATGTCATAAAGAGATATGGTATTTGGATAGTGCTTGTGGCAACTACATGAGTGGAAATAAAAAGATGTTCAACCACATTGATGAGACAATAAATTTAGAGTTGAATATGGGGAATAACTATAAGGTTCCTGTCATTGGCAAGGGAAGTATATCTATTCACACCAAACATGGTGAGAAAAGATAAATTCAAGATGTTTACTATGTGACCAGGTTGAAGCACAACCTTATTAATATTATGCAGCTTGTCTAAAAGTGATACAAGGTTAGATTTTAGAATAGATAATGCATCATCTTTGATAGGATTTGATTCATTAGGCATATTATAATAGACAAGATGACAAGCAATCAGATGTTTCTATGGAGAATGAAAAGTGAGCTCATAATAGCATTCAAAACTATAATATATGAGTCTAGTATTTGACATCTTATATATGGTTATTTAAACTTTTTAAGGTTGAACCTTCTTCATATAAATCAAATGGTGAGATGGCTACCCCATATAGAAAAACCAAACAAGTGTGTGAAGGTTTCATATTGAAAAAGTAACATATGAGTTTATTTCCCATGGGTAAATGATGGAGATCCAAAGCTCATTTAAAATTGATCCATTCAAACTTGTGTGGTACAATGACTACCCCCTCCCTATACAAGAATGTTTATTTCATGACATTTATATATGAGTTGAGTCAAAATATATGGGTCTACTTTATAAAGAATAAATTGGATGCATTTGAGAACTTCAAGTAATTCAAGGCCATGATGGAAAAACAAAGTGGCCACTACATCAAGATTTTGAGAATGGATAGAGGGGGAGAGTATATCTCTAATGAGTTCATAATTTTTGTAAAGATCATAGCATCAAGAAGCAAATTACAATTAGGTATACACTGAAATAAAATGGTGTGGTCAAGAGGAAGAATGGAACCATTCAAGAGATGGTAAGGAGCATGCTAAAGGCAAAGGGTTTGCCTAATGATTTCTAGACTAAATATATAACGAAATTTGTATACTTATTGCACATTTATCCAATCAAGAGTGTTAGGGACATGATCCCTCAAAAAACATGAAGAATTTAGAATCTAAGTTTTTAACACCTTATAATGTTCATTTGTGTGGCATACGCTCATGTACCCAAGCAAAGAAGGACAAAGTGGGATGACAAAAGCGAGAAGTGAATTTTCATAGGGTATAAGGATCAATTAAAGGCTTACTGATTGTATAATCCCATTTGCATACACCTCAAATTAGTCAAGCAACCACACATATCATGTCTTTTCATAGTCCTTTCACAAGAGACTTTGATTGAAGAATATGAGCCTTGTTCACATTAGCTATCTTTTGTTTTACTCATCATAGTCTTGTTTTATGCTCTAAAGACCTTTTTTATTATTCCCAATCATCTTGATCTTATCAAATGGTCATTCTACCTTAGTTAGGTCAGATTTCTTATGCCAATTCCATTCCCCCAGGTCCCAATCATATAGAATAGAAGTCTTATGATTGGACTATAACATTGGACCATAGGGTGTCAATTTCTAGTGCTCTTATCCAATAGTATTTTGAGCTCTAATAATTAGTTTCCCTCACTTCATCATTTCCAACCTCTTTCTTAGCTTCATCCCTATGTTTTCCACTTTCATCCAAATTTGAATTAAAGCTTTCAAATTCAAAATAAAGAGTCTCCTATATAAAGAACTAGCCAAGAAATTTTATATCTAACACTTACTAATTTGACATAGTACATAATTAAAAATTAGTTAATAGTATAGCTCAGCATTCTGCATCACATACAGACTTGCATGTTTGATCAAGGAAGGGACTAGGTGAAAGTTCATTCTTGCATCTCCCATGCATGTTGATTATGCACATTATCTAAATGATAACTACATTTAATTTGACACCCTATCTTGAGGTTTAATGTAGCCAATGATTAGGACAACATGGATTCTAGATCATGTGATCATACTTCCCATAACCTAGTTTCTTCCCTTATGTTTTTCATGTATTTATTGTTTTATGTGTGTAGATAAACCTAGGGTTTGGATATTTAAATGGACCTAAATTGAGCTCTAACAACATTTATCATCTAAAATTTCATATATAGGCTCACATAGAGACAACAAACTAAACCCATAAAACTCATGTCTCCAGGATAATAGTGGTAGAAAAGGACTATAACACCGGACCCCAAGGTGTCTAATTTCAATGATCCTATCCTTTTACAAAATGAAATCCAAATCCAATTTCTTAACATCTTTCTAGTCCTATGTTGTAGATTTCAACCCTTGAATCATTCATTTCAGTCTATTTTTTTAGATTAGTTTATTCCTTTGTATATGTAATTAATTTGATTAAATTGATCAAAACCTATATTTTATTATGTTTTCTTTTATTTTTCTCCTTACTCCATACCCTTTATTTTTTAGTAACTAAACACTAGTTTCAAAATATAATAAAATATTTGGTGAACCTGACTTACTTCAAACTACTCTAAAACCCTAGGTACCCTTAGGGTTTTTCCTTCATATTTTTGTGTAAAAATTTAATTTTAAATTTTATATTTTTGGGAATTAATTCTATTAAAATATTGTTTTATAATTTAAATTATTGTAATAATTTTCAAAAATTCTAATACCTTAAAAAAACCCTAGATTTCAAAACTAGGTCCTCAAACCTCAAGCCTTAATTTGAATTTTTTACAAATTATCTAGAGTGCCAAGAATCTCAAAATTATTAGTTTTTATGTACAGAAATTTAATTTCAATTCTTTTATTTTTGTATCAATTTTTATGCATTTATCTTATTCAAATTTATTTTAAAATTTAAATTATTGCACTAAGTTTCAAAAATTCTAAAACCCTAATCCAAAACCCTTGATTTCCAAACTAGGTCCTCAAACCTCAAGCCTTCCTTCCTAGTAATTTTTAGAAAAATATTTAAGAATTTTTTCAAATCATTTAGAGTGCCAAAAATATTTTCAAAATCTCTATGTTAGTATTTATTATTGAATTTATTTACTTAATAGTACTTTTACATATTCTATTTTGTGAAAGAAATAAAATTGGCACTAAAGCACTTCTTCCCTCTCATCCCATAGATCAGTTTCTAAATTTTTCTCATAATTATGATAATGAGTGGAAAAAATTGTAAAATTGCACATTAGCTATAAATGTGGAAAATGATTTCATTTACAATGAATATAATTACTATTGTTGTAATGAGGAATATGATGATACATGTGAAAATGATAGTGAAGAAAAAGTAGATACATCTTCTCTCAAATTTATCTCTTTTATTTACTCTTCTAAAGAAAATAATTTTGATAAATGGGAAAGGTACTTTTCACCTCATTCTCCTAGGCACAATGCACCAAATGAAAAAAATAATCATGCACTTCCAAGTAAACCTCTTATTGGTGATAATTTGATTCCATGTGAACCTTCTCTCTCTCTCTCTCTCTCTCTCTCTCTCTCTCTCTCTCTCTCTCTCTCTCTCTCTCTCTCTCTCTCTCTCTCTCCAAAATGAAACAATATAAATTCCGTAAAATCAAAATCAAGTTACCAATACATAGTTCAAATGATGCATCTCATGCTCTCAACTCTACTTTATCAAAAGAATGTTTAAATGACAACTCTCTTACTCTTATTTCTCATAGTACAAATGAAAATAATGCATACACTCCATCCATAGATAACATAGATGCACATAATATTTCAATTTCACATTATAATTTATTACATATTAGAAAAAAATTAAATTCTTCTCTTACACCTCTCCCTAGTGACAATAGAAGTGATAATGAGCATGATAGTGAACACGCAAATGAATATGAAAATGAGAATGACTATGAATAATATCTCATCTATGATATTACATTGAATAATGATGATTATTATGTACATAGTAAATAAGAAAATGTATCTCATGTTTCTAACTCTTCTCTCACTCTTCCTCTCAAACAAAATACACTACCAAATGTTTTTTCTACTCCTATACATGATTCTATTTCAAATAATTCATATTTTAATGATAGCATCACATCCTCTACTCAATTAGAATGTCATTTACTAAAACATAAGGATATCAATAAATCTCTTAAGCCACCCCTACTACACATTAGCACTTGTTTCTCACTCTTCACATAAAGATAATGGCAGCACACATCCCTCTACCAAGGTCTAAGTTACCATTCCTCCAAAGGTTCAAGTGATCACACCACCTCTCTATGATCTAATTGCTAAATCTAACATCCCCATAGCTAAAATTAATGATCAAATTCAATGATTAAATGAACCACTTCAAGATGCTAATATACCATCCCAGGAGATTATTTCCTTGATGCATATAGTTGGTGAATTACAAAACCAAGTACACCTCCTTACCTTGGAAAATAAGGCTTATAAGTCTTGGATGGATGATAATAATTTACATGGTAACCCTCTTTTAAAGACATTTGTAAAAGCTTCATTACCTAAGCATTTCTAGATACCATCATTGCCTCACGTTGATGGAACTAGAGATCTATTCATACAACTTCAAGCTTTCTAGAAGGATTTGCCATCTCATGTAAGTCCTTTGATTCTACTGAAATTGTTCTAGCAAACATTAGTGGGGGAAACACAAAATTTGTTCTTTCATCTACTCCTCATTGGTTCCTTGTACACATATGATGATTTAGAAGAGGGATTTATCAGATATTACATAGCAAACATGGATCCTATTGTTACATATGAGAAACTTGCCACATTACATCATAATACTTCAGAGTTAGTGATTATATCCTAAGATTCAAGATGCACATGTTATGATTGATATATAAACCAACATATTTGTAAATTCAGCATATATTTATTAAAGGGCTTTGTCAACCTCTCCTTGAACATCTATTATATCAGATAGAGTCCTCTTTCAAGCACATGTGCTATAAAATTCTAGCCTTGGAAAATAAATTAGGATTGATTGATGTAGATTTAATTGATAAAATTACTCTAGATTTTATAGAAGTACCTTCATATATAGCTCCTACCACATAAAGTCTACCATGTCCTAAGCGAGATAGGAAACCACAACCAGAAAAGCAACTAGTTAAGAATAGAGAGCTAGTCTCCAAAGCATAGCCTATGTTATGCACTATAGATAACAGCATCAAGGCACCACTAAAGTGTATTTTAGAGTGGGATATCCCATGTGTCATATTATCAACACTATTAAATAGGAAGTTAATCAATTACCTTCTACTCATCAGCGAGATCCACATCTCTTACATAGACAACCACATCAACCTTTTTATAGATATCATCATATCTGTGGTCACATATATAATTATTGTTATGGACTCAAGGATTGATGTAATAGATGTGTTGATAATGTCATCATAGAATTTACATAGGGGGCACTGAGATATCCTCCATCATGAATTCTTAGACCTCATTCCTTTATATCTGAGTCATCCTAAGACATTATTTTACATGAATCATTGATCACTTGTCATGAGAATAATGTAGGTTTTGGGACAGAGCCTCTTAGGAGATCTCCTATTCAATGTATTCAAAAGGTTTGGAAACTAGTACAGTGAGAGCAGCCTACATATAACATAGTAGTTTGAGGAATACATAGTGTAATTCTATACACATATCTAGCACAGTTATAAACACCATAATAGAGTACCGCTCCAAAAATATATTCAATACAACTATGTTTTTTAGGTCCTATCTCATGTAATAACCCACTGTGGTTAAAATTATATGAACCCACATCAGAGAGTATTTCTCTAAAGAGATATTCACTATGGTTGAGCTTTTTAGGACCCATTTCACATAGCAACCCACTAGGATTGAGATTAGATTAGCCATAATCATAGGTTTTAGCTCCATCTCGATCTATCACTCAGTCATATACATCATGAAAGAGGACACAAGGTACTATTTCACTTAGCAATCCACTATGATTATAGATAGATGAACCTTCTTCATAGAACACAAATTCAATTACATATCCAATAAGGTTATATTTGGTAGAGTCTCCATGCATATCTATAGTTAGTGCATAGCAGATACTATCAGATACAACATATGTTCCTACATAACATAAATAATATGGGCACTTGTGTAGTTGGCCATCAGGGTTTAGATAGATATATGACACACATTCATACCAATATCAGTTCATAGCTTCACTTAACAAGGTAATGATGGAGCCAAAGGACTGGCTAGCCTTTGTATTCTTGGCCCACCTACTTAGAGGGATTGGACACATAGTCCAAACATTGATCATCACATGCATGATTACATAGCTTCACTCAGTGAGAAATGATGGATCCAAAGGGCCATCCTTTGCATTCTTGAGCCACTCTTAGGGAATTGACCACATAACACTCTATTACATCCCCTTATACTAACAACTAACATTCTTGATTCCAAACAAGCCATCCCTAACCAAACCAAATTATCCAAATCCTGACCTTACAAACATCTAATTTTTCCAATCTCAAACTGATTTACTTCATCAAAATAATTTATAAATTACAAAACTAACAAATTGTTAAAAATCAAACCTAGCATCACACTTATCAACATATCATGAACAATCAAATCACATCATAAACAACATTTTTCCAAAATATATGAAACCTCAAAATCAATAATTTGCAAATTAATATACCAACATATTGAAAAATCTATAGCACAACATGTTTGAGTCAAACTCAAACCCAATATATATATGTAACAATGTTTTCAAAATGTATACATCACATCAAATATAATCAATCATGAATGGGCATCATGCCCTCACTCTCAGTCTCACTATCTCCACTAGTATTGGTCCCATAATCCACTCTACCACTCGATGGCCCCATACTTCCTTGATCTCTTGAATGCCTCTTACGATGACTCTCTCACTCTAATAGCTGATCATGCTCCTCAAGTAAGTCAACATATAGCCTCTGAAGCTCTATATACTAATCCATAATCCTTGTACTCACTAAACCATATTTAGGTGGGGGCATCATATGCCTACCCAACTCAGCCCTCAGCTCATCTCTATCCCCTATTGCTCTGACATATGTAGCTTCCACTATAGCATATCTATCAAATAAATGAGCATAAACACCCACTATAATTATCACTCACTCTATTAAACCCTCCTCTACTAAATCATTAGTAACATGCCATGTGAGTTCTTGGAGTGTCTACTCAATGATGGTCTCCTAGAACCCATCATTACCACTTCCTTCCCCATCTTGTGCTTCATCCTACATACATCTCACTCCACTTGTACACAAAGTACAACACTACATTAGACATATACTATCAAATCAAACTAAAGCACAAATTTATATACAATTCAAATATAATTTTTGCTTACCTCCCATCATCTAGATCAAGGTAGGATCCTCATACTCAGGAGCGTCCCCTCTATCAATAGGATACATTGAAGCCCATCGATGCCTAGCCCACCATATGGTATATAAATCTATACATCTATCATCATCTACATCAGGAATATCTATAGCTACATCCCTTTCATCCAAAGGTAATGGTGTTAACTCAGTGTCAATAGGTGTCACACAAGCTCCTATCCTCACTAGTGCCCATGCACTCCTCACCCATACCCATGCTACTAGGGGCACATATTATGGTACCCCAAATTGTCTAGTCATGTGTTCATACTAAAATCACTCATACACTCTAACCCAAAGGTCATGAAACCAATAGTTGACCCTCACATACCACAACTGCACTCCATCCTTGACCCACTGAGGAAATCCTCTATAGTACCTCCATATGATATCATGAGCCACTAGTCTATCTAAAACTCATCTATAATGATCTATCCTAGGAGATAGGATAGCCAATGTACTCATCCACTACTTCTCGAATGGTCATGGAGGTGCCCACTCTATCCTAGGTAATTTTATCAATCGCACAACTGCTATGTGTTCATAATCCCAATAATTAAATAAGGTAGTTGCACTCACACCACCACTGAACGCCTCCTTTGTGAACCTGTAAAGATCCCTATATATGTGGGCAAGCATAGTCCTACCCCATGATAACATAGTACCATATACTTCCACACTACAAATAACCCTATGCATCATATATGCAATAAATACTCCACTCCCATCTACAATAGAAAATGAGGCCAACAACATAAACAATCACTTTCACAAGCACAAAACACTTGAGTGCACTATAACTAATAGCAACACATCACTATCACTATCTATCTAATGTATCCCTAAGGACACACTAGAAAAATGCAAGGATGCATGATAAATAGCATCAACACCAATGCCATCTTGTAATGTTATCCACTGTCCACTAATCGGTAAATGCAAAATGTGATACACATCCTCTAGTGTCATAGTCACCTCCCATTTAGGAGGATGGAAAGTGCATGTATCTATTTTCCACCTCTTACATAAGGCAATAATCACATACCTATCACACTACACTAGATCGAGGTCACACACATGACCCAGCCCTACCCTATCCATGATATCTCTCTCATCAGTAGATAATGGAAAACACCTCAATGTCTCCATCTCCTAGCCCTTTTAGAAATATCTCATCTACACCTCACCCTAAAAACATCAAAAATAGAAATACTAAATCAACAACCAAGTAAAAACCATAGCATTTAAATAAAGCAGTATCTCAAAAAATCTAACCTCCAAGACAACAGTGTTGGGTATAGGACAAGAGCATTGCAACCTAGACTGTAGCATTTGACCATGGATATCAGCACTAGATATAGGATAGGAGCATTGGAACTAGTCAAAACATTTCTAGGCTATTTTAAAGAGCTCCAAAACATCAAAAATAGGTACCTAAATCGATAAAAATCATGTGATTTAGTTACTTACGAGGCTAACATCACCACTATCCTCAATCTGGACTGCCAACTGCTCAAACCAAACCATGATAGGTGTTCATCTCCTTGGAATATATCTCACTCCACAGCTCAAAATCTCATATTAGTCAATACTTAAATGAATCAAGAATCAATCCAACTTCCTATATTACCTAGCTTTCTTAATCAAAGCAAAATATCATTTTTCCTATCACTTGAACTTCATAACTCCATTTTTCAAACCATTTCTTTCAATTAAATCATGACAATGATATCCTCAACATCATACTAGCTCTACTCTCTTACTAATTTATTTTCCTACTATGGCATGCATATCTTTATATTTCTATTACACCCAGACATACACCTTGATCATCCCTAGTCAAAACCTATTCCAATTTTAACAACTCAGTCTAATCAATCAAACAACTTATCAATCAATTCAAATGATACCAACCTTGTTTCTATTATTATGCCACTAGTCATCACTTTTAGATCAAATTCTTCTATCACAAGTTTTTTCCCTCTCCCCAAAAGGGGGACATCATTCCTACTATTCCTATTCCTACACTTACCTAGCATACCCATCCACTCTCATAATTGGATACATCATGGTTCTTACACCTCTAGTAGTTAGATTATCAAATTTAGCTTAGATTGATATAAATATATAGTGATTCAGATTACATGGGTCACTCAACATTACTCTGAACATTCAAGGGGGTATACCTTCAATTTATAGATACATAAATTATTTAGATATAGTGGTTCAGATCATATAGATCTATAGTGATTTCAACTTACAAATATATAGGCCATTCAGATATAGTGGATTAGATTACATAGATTTGCAGTGACTTCAATATAGATTCAAACTCAGATACCAAATTTGGGGGCATGTACATTACTACACATCTTACACATACATCTTTATATAGCATGACACAGTTACAGGACCAGATAGTAGATTATAGGCATAGTACATAGCATAATGTCTTGATCTCTAGTTTTGCACATGGGGTGTGGCATGATAGGTCATATCACATGTGCTTATATAGATTACCAAATTATATAATTCACGACTCACATACTAGGTTTAGGGGCATGACATAGATGCACATGTTCTTCATCATCCACTTTTATACAAATTAAATGGCAAGACATGACATTCTCTTCTCACACATTTACTAGAATTATAGATTTCACCTAGTAGTACCTAGGTTGTCACTATAATGGACTACATAGATCTCTATAATGGTTAGTCAATTACATTACATAGACACAGACTACATGATTTTACGCAGGATAGAGGATAGACATTGGTTTTGGGCCTCCAATCATTGTTTTACTTCTAATTCAGATATTCATAGTGAGAGCATGATAGATTTTTCTCTTCACAGCATATAGAGTCTATACACACATTTCAGATTACATGATTTTATGTGGGATAGAGGGAAAAGTTTGGTTTTGGGTCTTTGAGCATTTCTCATTCCAGTCAAATTCAATGCAAAGGGCAAATATTACCCTCCTTCTCCATGTTATATGGATTCCACTTTCAAATTCAATATAGGGGGCATCTATTTCAAGGATTCTTTCTTTTTCTAGGCACTATTCATCTCTCCATCCACTTCCCTGTCTAGGAAGTGAGTTGGACCCTTTGCAACACATTCACTTCTATAAAGGTAGGTTTAGGTACACATTCTTCTCTTTCTTTTCCTATAGTAATTCATATCATTTCATCACTAGAATAAAAGGAGGGAGAATGTATACACCATAAATTAGTCAAACCACACATATCATGGCTTTTCATGGTCCTTTCATAGGAGACTCTGACTAGAGAATATGAGCCTTGTTCACATTAGCTATGTCTTTTGTTTTGCTCATCTTCATCTTGTTTCATGCTCTAAACACCTTTTTGATTATTCCTAGTCATCTTAAACTTTTCAAATAGTCATTCTACCTCAGTCAGGTCATATTTTCTATGTTAATTCCATCCCCTAGGTCCTAAGCCTATAGGATAGGAGTGTTGGGATTGGACTACAGTGTTAGACCTTAAGGTGTCCATTTTTAGTGTTCTTATCCAATGGCATTTTGAGTTCCAATAGTCAATTTCCCTTATTTCTTGAGTCCCAACCTCTTTTTTAGCTTCATCCTTAAGTTTTTCAATATTGGCCAAATGCGAATAAAAGCTCCTAAATTCAAAGTAAAGAGTCTCCTATATAAAGGACTACATAAGGCATTTTATATATAGCACTTACTACTTTGGCATAGTACATAATTAAAAATCAATCGATAGTATAGCTTAGCATTATGCATCATACATAGATTTGCATGCTTGATAAAGGAAGGGCCTAGCTGAAAGTTCATTTTTGCATCTATCATGTGTATTAATTATGCATGTTTCCTAAGGGAGAACTACATTTGATCTGAGACCATAGCTTGAGGGTTAATCTAAGCAATGATCAAAATAATAGGGAATCTAGATCATATGATCATACTTCCCTTAACCCAATTTTTCCTCCTTATACCTTTTGATGTATTTGTTATTTTGTATGTGTAAATAGACCTAGGGTTTGGATATTAAAACTAACCTACAATGAGCTCTATCAACATTCAACCTCTAAAATTTTAGAGACAAAGATCACACAAAGATAGCAAATAAAACCTAGAAAACTTAGGTCTCTAAGACAACAACCACATAAAAGGATTATAGTGTCAGACCCCAAGGTATCTTATTTTGGTGCTCATATCCTTTTACAAAATAAAAGGCAGATTCAGGTTCCTAACATCTTCCTAGTCCTTTGCAACGAATTTTAACCCCTAAATCATTCATTTTAACCTATTTTTCTAGATAAATTTTATTCTTTCTATATGTAATTAATTTGATTAAATTAATCAAAACTTATATTTTATTATGTTTGATTGATTTTTCCCCTTACTCTAGACCATTTATTGTTTAGTAACTAAATACTAGTTTTCCAAAGATAATAAAACACCATCACTAAATAACTCATTATTAGTTGGAATGTTCAATTCATTGAACATGAAGCTTGAGAAGAGAGATAAGAAGAACAAACATAAACAAGGGCTAGTGGACCCTTTATTGAATATCAACTAGTAGGTGGTATAACCACCCATGCACCAAGTTGGATCCCTGTTTCATAAAGGGATGATTCTTTTAGTGGTAGCAGCCATTAGAGAGGTCAAGTAGTTATTCATGAGTCAACATCATCCTCTTCCAACTCATGTCAATGTCAAGAAACGACAAGAAACTTGTAATAAGTCTATGAGAAATCAAGGTATGATCAAAACAAATATGAAACTATGAATTATGTTCTCTTTTTGTCAATTGATCCCATCTAGTCTGAAGAAGCAGTCAAGGACATCAAGTGGTGTGAGGCAATGGATGCAAAAATGCATATCATAGAGAGAAATAAGACTTGGGAGTTAGTTGAACTACCAAAAGGAAAAGATGTCATAGGAGTCAAGTAGATGTACAAGACAAAAACCACTCTCAAAGGAAATATATAGAGGCATAAGGAAATACTAGTGGTGAAGGGATAGAAGCAAAAGCCCAACGTGATTACAATGAGATGTTTGCACTGTAACAAGGCTATAAATGATGAGGACAGTCATAGCCATTGTTGCTCAACACAAGTGGAAGGTGAATCAAATGGATGTTAGGTCAACCCTATTGAATGGAGTGATAGAAGATGTTTATGTGGGATATTCACTCAAATATGAGATTCTTAGTCATGAGAACAAGGTATATAGGCTGAAAAAGGTGTATAGGCTAAAGCAAGCCCCAAGAGCATGGTACAGTCATATAGACTCTCATTTATTGAGAAACAAATCTAGTAAAAGTGCAAGTGAGCCCACAATCTACATTAAATCAATCAAAGGTGATATTTTGATTGTAGTTTTGTATGTGGATGATCTAATATTCACTATAAATGTAAATTAGTTAATAAAAGAGTTCAAAATAGCCATCGAGAAGGCATTTGAAGTGACAGATTTAGGCTTATTAAAATACTTTGTTGGGATAGAAGCCAGTCAAATGGATGAATGCATATTCATATGTCAATTAAAATATGCAAAGGATATTTTTGATATTTTTAATATGTTGGACAGTAATCGAGTATCCACACTAGTAGACACAAGCTTGAAGTTGTGCAAGGATGATTGCAAGAATAATATAGATCCTAAATAGTAAAAGATATTAGTGGGAAGCTTAATATATTTGACTATAAATAGGTCAGACATTATGTATGTAGTTAACTTTATATCTAGATTCAGAGAGATGCACACATTGACAAGCGAACAAGAGGATATTGAGATACATGAAAAAAAAAAGAGATTGTGGAGTTTTATATACAATAGAAAATGAGTTTCATATTATGGGTTACATAGATAGTGATTGGGATGGTATCCCTGATCGAAAAAAGATCACTTCAAGGTGTTATTTCATCTTGAGTCAAGAGCCATATATTAAGCTTCAAATAAATAACCCATCGTATCACTTTCTACAATAGAAGTAGAGTACATAACAACCAATACAATAGCATGCCAATGTATATGGTTGAGAATGATACTTTTATAATTTATGAGGAGCAATAAGGGGCTTCTAAGGTCTATCATGATAATATATCCTCCATAGCATTGTCAAATAACCCCATCTTTTATGGTAGGATCAAGCACATTGCAATCAAGTATCACTTCATTCAAGATTTAGTTGATAAACAAGTGATAGAATTTAGTTGTTACAAGTCAAATCAAAAGCTAGCTGATATTTTTACTAAGCCATTATAAAAAAAACACTTTCATGAACTTAAGAGAAAGGTTATGGGTCATTAATGTAGTAGCATTAGACCTACAAAATTTTATATCAGTTCTAGACTCCTACAACATAGCTCTAGACTCCTATAGGCCAACTCTAGGCTCATACAAATCAATTTCAAAATCCTACATGCTAACTCCAAACTCCTACATTCAAGCTCTAAACTTTTACAGTTTAGCTCAAGACTCATATAGGTCAAAGCCAGACTCATACAGTTTAGCTTTGGACTCTGAAAGGTTAGCTCCAAACTCCTATAGATTAGCTCTAGAGTCATATAGTCCGGCTATGGACTCCAACAGAGTATCTACAGACTACTATAGCTGAGTTACAGACTTTAATAGAGTAGCTATAGACTGTGCCAGTCAAGTCTATATAACATCTATAGACTCTACTAGTCCAGTGATGGACTCATCAATAGAGCTATGAACATCATTAATGAAGCTTCGAATAGGCACATAAGAAGTGCAAAAGCATTTGGGCAGATAAAGAGAAGTTATAAAGATGTTTTGAAGACTGAGAAAAGTTCCTCAGACCATAGTAGGAATGTCAAGAATAAGAGAGAAAGTTAAAATATTATTTTATTCTATGTCTTCCTACCTACCTCCCCATCTCCACACTTAGTAGTTGCAGCTACCAAAAAACATTTACTACAATAGTTCAGATTTTTAAATTTGTTAATTGTTTGAAAGTTTTTTGTTTCGGGAGGCAGGCGGGGGCATGATGGAAGGGAATTCGGCAGTAGGTGAGAGAGCCATAACACTAGAAGAAGAAAAGCAACATCAAAATAGAAGATTTGTATGCATAGTAGCAGCAGTTAGGGGAAGTCCAAAAGAAGAAGCTTGGAGGAGAAAATAGTAGAGCAGTAGTAAACTTTAGTGGACAGATGGGAGAAGGGGCAGAATAGACAATGCAAATAAATATTTTATGAAACAGTCAGAGATGATTGTAACAACAAGATAGAAGGAGAAAAATAGATGTTTTTGTAAGTCGTTTGTAACTAGATGTAGTTTTATGTTTTTTAGTTGATGTAATAAGTTGATAGATTCATTTTAATATATGCAAATTTGTGTTATTTATATCCATACTCTGCCACCCTTATTTTTTATTTTTCGCATATATTCATTTAGTGAATTTCATTCACTATAGTTGCAGCTCCAAACTATCCCAGTAGTCTCAGTTTTATGTTTTATTTTTTCTGTGTTGTTTGCTTGTTGCCCACCTAGGCCTACACATTCTGTATTTTCCACCACAAATTACTATAATCCTTAGAAAAACTATGGGTTTGAAGGCTTGCAATAAAGTATTTAATAACTCTTCAAGATTAAGCTCCTAAAATGTAGAAGAATTAATGTGAAGATTAGTGTCATGGGATCCATAGAAATGAATGGCTTATGTTAGATCCTAATATTCACCGCATTAATTTGGCATAGTAACTGTGATAATACTTGTCTACCATTTCAGAGATATGTGTTAGAATTATAAATATGTATTACGCTGCCATTTTTTAAAAAGCTCTCGAAACATAAATAAATATGATTTAAAATGGACCTAATAAAAATGTATCTAGCTAGTAATTACAAGATTAAATATATCTTTCAAATCCCATCTATTGTATTTAATTGACCTCCTAGTTTTTGGGAGGATAATAATCAGTCCTAGTATGAATTTGGGAATCTAAAATTTAGAGATATGCATTAAAATTATGCATGTGTTAAAATTCTATTTTCTTAAAAAAACACTAAACATTAAGAAATATCAGTTAAAATAGATTAAAAAAATATTTATCAAGTATTAGAGCTAGCATCTACAAAAACAAATTCAAGTCTTTCAAATCCTATCTAATATATTTAATTGATTTGCAAATTTTCAGGGAGGATGATAATAAATCTTAATACGAATTTGGGAACATAAAATTCAAAGACATGCATTAGAAAAACAAATATGTATTAAGCTGCCATTTTCTTAAAAGCTTCTTAAACACGAAGAAATATCACTTAAAATAGACCCAAAAAAAATATTATCCAGTAATAGAGATAGCATCTACAAAAATGAATTCATGTCTTTCAATTCGCATCTATTGTATTTAATTGATCTGCTCGTTTTCAGGGAGGATGATAATCAATCATAACAGGGGATATAAAATTATGTCGATGATACCAAAGGCTGCACAACCCTGTTTATTTATTAGAACATTCTCAGCCCTTTAAAATAAATTAATATAGTTGAGAAATTCGCTTTAAAATGTTCTTGTGATATAAGCAATATAATGTTTTTGAGAACACACCATAAGAATGATAGGAAAAACAAAGACAGTGATGAGAGCATAAGAATGATATGCCAGTGCTTAATAGTCTAATTTCTAAAGTTGTGAGTAGTTTAAATCATGGTCTCACTGGGCATGGCAGGGTGGCCAAAGTACTAAATAGTATCTATGGTTTGTCACATGATTGAAAGAATGTGTGTTAAAAACCATGACTGATAAGGTTAAAGCTAATTAGTACAATTAAGTAGAATATGTCTGAGTGAGTCTAATATTACAATTAAATTTTTAATATCGGGACGTTAAGGACATGCAAGTTGTATGTGAGTCTACTATAGCAAAAATGGCAAGTAATGGAAAACAATTTCAAACAAATAATGAAATTCAATAAAATGAATAGAAAGACGATTTTCTTGTTTTTAAAATAATTTTAGGTGTTGGTAGCATTGAAGAACTACATACCACATTGGAGCATATGATGATCTGATATTTTCTTGAAAGAATACAAAAAGAAAGATAAATTTAGTATGATTTTTCGGAGATTTTTTCTCAAAATATACAGGATATATTTTCAATCAAATAATATATACACAAGATAGTCATAGAAGAAACACCTAAACCATTATATCAATAATATATATACAAGATAGTCATACCGCAATCACCTAAACAATAATATCAATATTGTTGCCTCCACAAAGACAGTCATACAAGAAACACTTATACACAGAAATATATGAATCTGTGTAAGAAAACCTCTCCTTGTGCTAAATGAGGAAATGTAGTGAGGACCTTGGTCTGTACTCTAACCATTTGGAATTGTAACTAAGAGTTAGTGTGTAAATGTTTACCCATTATCTTGTTTCAGTAATTGGCCTTCCTGAGCACTGGGATGTGCTTTATATGGCAAGGTACTAATTTAGCTTAACTAAAAATTAAATTTTAATAGATTTAATCTATAGCTTCAAACTTTCCTGTTTGTTAAATGAGCACTCTATTCCAAATAAGGTAACGTATTAATGTGAAGCATGTACACAATGGATGGCACAATTATATGCACATGCATATGCCTTCTTTGTGGCTGGCCTACATATAATGTTCTCAAGGAGAATACATTTATTTGCCTGTGCAAGATTTAAATGGTTTTCTTTAGGTATTTATCGAAGGATAAGTGGAATCAATGTGACGAAGATTGCCTGATTGAACTAGTAAAAATATTTTTCCTACTGGTTAGTATAATTAGAAGAATCTTATAGAGAATATTGTAAAACCTTGAGAGTAATAAAGAAAACACTAAAGTCAAAACTTGTCAATGTTTCTCCTTAGCTACACCCCCATGAAAATTACAATAAGCATACAATAAGCAGTTGTTTCAGCACATGTGAGGACTAATAAGAGTAAACTATTACAAACACACATAGACCTGAGTTATTGCTATGGAAATAATAATCTAATTGTTTTACTTATTTTTATTGTTAATACCATAGGTTGAATGCAGGAAATAAAACAGGGTAGGAGAGGAGCAATCACATTTATTCAGCGGGTGTGAGTGTGTGCTTAGTTTTCTATGAGTAGAATTTAGTTGTGTGAGTAGTAAATCGGTTGCTGGGCTTCAACATATCTATTTCCTCATATCTCTTAATACCCAAATGAAATGGCTAATATCTCTCCTATACCCAAATGAAATGCTTATTCTTTCAATACACAAATGAATTCCCAATATCTTTTATACCTATACTCTTATGCTAATTTTTATAAATAAAATATATTGTGATAACCTGTTATATATGGAGCTCAACCAATAAGATTTATTATAGTAGCTTGTTTTATATGGATTTCAACAAATTTATATAATAATATGCTAACTCCTTAAATAGACACGTAATATAACAATATCTTCCATACCCAAATAAAATACTTATTTTCTCGATCTCTCTCATATCCAAATAAATTCCTAACATCTCTAGTACCCATACCCTCATACTATTTTTATAAATAAAATATATTATAATATTTTTTATAATAGTTGATCGTACATAGAGTTGAACCAATTTGCATAATAACCCCCTAAATACAACGCCAATATAACAATGCAAAATACAACATTCATAAATATAGGCTCCATTAAATATTTGTTTATATGGTATACTCCTTACGCTAAACTCTAGAAGCTTATATTAGCTGATCATACAATGCGAATGACCTTTCTTGCGTGGGGGTTCATGCATTGTCCTTGTTGTGGACAGTCGAATTCATTTAGACTGCATGTCATTTTACTTTCTAGCTTCCAGTAATATTCGTAAGAATAACCCCATTATTGTACCGTAAATATTTGTGGTGATCAATATTTGTTGTATTGTAAATAGCTCCTAAATTTAAATATAGGTTGCGTGATCAAATGTGAAAGAAAATACTTTCAATTGCCACCAAAAATATTTTTTCATTTACCATTTATGATTTTATTTTTTAAAAACGTTAATATTTAATTATGAGAAAAATATTGATAGATTTTATTTTATATGCAAAAGCTTTATTCTATTTCGATTTGAGCATTCATGATTGCTGTTAGAAAACAAAAACATATATAAAAACAGAAAATACATCACTCAGATAATAAAACACATTCAGATTGCTACAACAATCAGGGAACAAGATTTTTAATAATCTTCTTGATCTTTTGATCTTCTTGATCTTGTTCAAATTACAATACTGCCCCAAGGGTCTATTAAATAGATTTGTAAACAAACAATAATTAGAAAAGCAAACTAAAGACTAATTTTAGTCTTTACATGCAAACTAACTGTTTGTCTAACTGTTGCTGCATGCATGAGAAGGAAGTGGAACTAGTAGTTTTGGAGAAATTAACTCCAGTTGACTTCAGTTTCTAACACTCCCCCTTAATTTCTTCCACAAACTACTTTAGCATTTACAATGCCTAAATTTGTCTTCTCATGTGGAATACACCGCCTTGCGAAATACAATTGCTCAATGAGCATTCACTCAGCGTTTAAGACTGAGGAATAGCCTGTCGAAAGGCTATCAACGGACATGCTTATGTCCAACACTGCAAGCTTCCTGCTTGCTTACCTTTCTTTCACCCGATGGTTAACTGCTTAAGTTTCCTCCAAAAACTCTGCTGGGTTCTTTCTATGTTGGTCTAGATTTGCCAATGATCAAACTGATCGTCAGACACTTTGACAGCTTTACTCCCTGTTCAACACACACTTTCACAGCTTCACTCGCTATTCAACACAAGCTCTGCGGAGCACTTACCAGCTCTCACACGCACCTCTTGTGCTACCTTTTTTCTTCAACTGTTCCGCTGCTTGGCTCTTTTCAACCCCTTCACAACGTCATGGATATAAATCCTCTTTTCTTTCTTTCTTTCTTTCTTTCTTCTTTCTCCTTTTTTTTTTTTTTTTTTCTTTTTTTATTCCTCTTCTTCATGTGTCTCGTCCCTCCTTCCTTGGGTAGCTTCTTTTCAGCCTTACTTGCCTTCTTCTCAGCATACTTCCACGCCGCTTTCTCTACCACAATCTTTGCATAACAGTACCAGTTATTAGTTTGTATGCAATAATCGAAGTCGCTCTAGCAGTTATCATCGACTACATCTTGAGGATTTCTATTGGGATACAGATATACTACTCTGATGGTGGAGGTAAGTACCACTCGCTTCACTCCCAATTCTTTGCATGCCTTCAATGCATTCTCGCTGCCCTTTACAGCTGGATTTATCACTTGTTTGAGGTCATCTGTCATGACGCAAGCCGTGTGGAAGGCTCCCTTACACCCTGCGCTCTTTTCCCATGGTTTACTGGATGGCCGCTTTTCCTTAGTGCTAAAGTGCTAGAGGTTGACTACGCGTTGACCTTGCTCTTCCAACTAGCGATTTGACTACGCCTAAAAAACTTTCTGCCAGCTGCCTGTTGGCTGTCAGCCTATACTTCAGAATGTGTGCTTTCTAACTACATTTTTTTGACTTCTGATGACTGTTGCCCACCCTAACCTATGGTCTGCTGGTCCGATTTCTCCTTTGGACTGCTTGCTAGTGTCCCCACAACCCTACTGTCAATGCTTTGACAACCTATTGATTGCACACACTCTACCAAGTCTGGTTGTTGGGCGTTGACTCCACTGGATTTTTGTGACTGTTGCGCACTCTTTATTGCTTGCGTTTCACACTTATGGCTGACTGTGTTCTTTTTTTGACTGCGCACTTCTGCAATCTCTACTTCTCTTTGTGTTTCTGCTACACAAATCCTTACCAAGCTCTGATGCCATTTGTTAAAAAATAAAAACATATATAAAAATAGAAAATAGAACACATAGATAATAAAACACACTCAGATTGCTACAACAATTAGGGAACAAGATTTTTAATAATCTTCTTGATCTTTTGATCTTTTTGATCTTTTGATCTTTTTGATCTTTTTCTTGATCTTGTTCAAATACAATACTGCCCCCATGGGTCTATTAAATAGATTTGTAAACAAACAATAATTATAAAAGCAAACTGAAGACTAATTTTAGTCTTTACATGCAAACTAACTGTTTGTCTAACTGCTACTGCATGCATGAGAAGGAAGTGGAACCAGTAGTTTTGGAGAAATTAACTCCAATTGACTTTCCAGTTGACTTCAGTTTCTAACAATTGTTAACATTTATTTTCAAATTTTTTAGGGTTGTAAATAAAAATAAATAAAATTGGATTACAAAAATAAAGAAACATGAAGTAAATGCATTACATTTTATTACCAAGACTATCACTAGAGTGTCAATAATGAGACTATTGATGATCTTGGCCTTTAAATCCATTCATGATTAACATTTTGCCTTCACATTTATTGCAAACATATTTAGGCCTTTGAACATTCTTTGAGAGATGCAAACATGTTTTTTGTAGTAATATTTCTCACTCGGTTTAATTCCATCTCTTCCTTTCATATTAAATATAACTATATTCTTAAATAAATTTATATTATATAATAAATTAATTCTTTTATTTTGATGACTTAAAATTATATTTATCTTTTATATTAAAATTTAACTATATTATTAAATAAATATAATATTAGTAGTTGTCTTAAAGATGTAAATTATGCCGCGAGGGATATGAGTTTATGATTTGGTAAAGTTATGTTTTTAATGTAAATAAGTGTAAATCGATATATGGATACAAATGAATGAAATAAAGTGTGTTAAATAATGTTATCAAATTTTCAAATAAAATTTATATTGCTAATAAATGTAGAGGAAGAAGGTTTGCAGTGACTCTTGCTTCTTATGTTTTGCATTGTATATATTTACCATCCTTCATTCTTACATAGTAGTTGAAGGTAAATGTAAGGGAGATATGCATGTCATATAATGAGCATACTCTCAATACTCTAGTGAAGTTCAAGCCTTGACAATTGATGTTGCTGATTTCAATTGTTACCTTTTAGAGAGTTATTCTTTGTGCTTTATTTATGGTTAGCATCCATGCCATTTTGAGCAGTATCTATTGATTATTATTTTATATGATATGAAGAATTGGTAGATGTGTCAGATTTTCGATATCCCATGGGGGACGAGAATATTTTTTGATGGCAATGACCATGTACATAAAGGTAAGTCAAGTGGTTTTGAACCTAAATTGTAAACAATATGAAAAAAAATCTCAATCGCTGCATTAACTAACCCTACCTTAACCCATTTATTGGATGTAATATAATCTCTTATCTTTTTCATAGAAGCATTGGTGGCTCCAATTGAGTGTAGTTGAAATTAGGTGCAACTTTTTTTTTTTTTTTTTTTGGGTTATATGTTTCTTATTGCGAATAGAATGTAAAACAATATTAACATTTATTTATTATGTAATTTTGAGAAATTGTTAGTCACATACAAATCTATTATGATTTTAAATGTTTATTTATACTTTTTTATTTAATTAAAACAATGTGCAAAGTACATTGGTAAAGATGATATTTTTGATCACTTATTAAATAATAAAATATTATTATTTAATAAATGTAAAGCACATGTCACATTTGAGGGAAACTTATGTAATTGATAGTGATGAAAAAAAATACTCCTAATTCCATATTTGCAATTAAATTTTTTATTTTTGGTTTCTTCTCTTTATCTTCTAATGTCTAAAAATACTTAATTGAATAATTATATATTCTCATCCAAAAATACTACATCATTTTTTTATACTATATTATCCTTTGAAAAATAGTTTGATTGTAAACAATAACATTGAATAGGATATTAGAAACCCATAAAATCCAAGAAAACTAAAATATTGTTGCCCATCAACTCATACGAGTGATTCAAAATTGTCCCAAAAGTACACCCAAAAAAACCACACAAAAAAAGTAATATCCAAATTCCAAATTTCAAATCGCATAGCTGAAGTATAGATAAATATATCAAATGCTAAAAGAAGCACTATCTTATTAGAATTCTGTCAAACTTGAATGAGTTGTGACGTGGTGATGGGATATGGATTTTTGAATTTAAGATGTTGGAAAATAAGTGGCATTGGAAAATGATCATGTTTTAACTCAATATAATGAGTGCCACTATCAAGTGGTCACTTTAATTTGAAAACAAATGGATATTGGGAGGGAAGCCATCTGTTTTGAATGCTTGACTATACTTTTCTTGTGAAGTTGATGCTTTAATTAGTATAAGTAGATAATTGGGAGTTGATTAGTTTTAAATTTTAAAGCCTGCTACAAGGATTTAAATGTAACATTGACAGATTTTTTTAAGAATGGCTAGAGAGCCTCTCATGCAAAAAGGCAACTCAGTCATAAGCCATGAATTATTCTTATACACTTTCAAAAGTTCCCAGCCACATATGTTACATTCATGTTGGACTCCATAATTTCTTTTTCATATTTCCCTGATGGCCTCCTCCTCACACATCTATAATCTTTGTCCACCAATGCTTCCTTATTGTTAGGTTTGATGTGTTTTTTTTTAAGACTAGTATTATGATTTTCTCTCCTCTTAGATGAGAAAGATTTTCATTATTTTTATGTCCTCCCTGCAATTTGTGGTATGTGTTAGTGGGTCGTTCAAAAAATCGTGTCTTGTTGTCCTTACGTAAATTTTGAGTACGTTATTAAAAAAAAAAAAAAACAAACAAACAAACACCCAAATCTCCAAATTGTAATTCAGGTATACTCTGGAGCCTTTCAAAAGAATCCATTATTATTAGATTTATTTACACATATTAAAAATGGACTGCTTGTTTAACATTAGACATTGGTGATAGAAAGACATACATAGTTTGACGTTAACTACCATCATCTGAAGCCAAATATGCGTCATAGCTTACTTTTCATTCCTAGGTCTAAAGAGAAGGAAGACTATGGGAATTAATCAAGCAAAGTGCCTTTGAATCTAACTGCATCTCACACCTACCAATCTTCCTTCCTCCATATGCCCCCACAAACAATACTTGCATACTTTAGTGCTTCATTAGCTTATATTATTTGATGTCCCTGACATTAATCATGAATGCAATAAGTATTATTGACATAGAGGTCATCATAAAGCTGTAGAGAATGGATGGCATTTTTTTCATTACTTGCATTATTTGATGTTCCTAACACTAATCGTGAATGCAATAAGTATTATTGACATAGTGGTCATCATAAAGGTGCAGAGGATAGATGGTGTTGTTTCCATTCTCGCCATCAACACTGCCACACTTCTAAATGTGATTAGTAAAAGTAGTTTATTATACTACTGTTTTCGTATCACTAATCGTGAGCACAGGGTCAAGCTTAATGAAAAGTTCAAGTGCATGTGTAAGCTTATATGCTCTACTACAATTCTATGATCAATGAATGTAATGTATGTTTATTTTAAACATTATGAAACATGTTTAAGTTGTAGAAGACAAGTTGATAATAAGGAAGAGATACATGTCCCTCTCTAAGGATTTAATGAAGGAGAACCCTAGTATGTGTGCCTACATGGCAGCTTCGTTGGATGCTCAGTAGGATAATTACATGAATTCCCTCATAGTAATGATGCAATACATAATGGAGATAGATGTCATATTTTCATCTAAACTAGATTAAATGAAAATTAAAGCATAAACTAGTTTAGAAGATTTGAGGTGGGATGTCTTCAATGAAAATACATCAAATGCGTTAATTAAAATGAATACATGTCTAGATGAAATGGTGGCAATAGTTTCTTATTGAATAAGACTCCATCGTAAATAGTAAACAATTAACATTTCTACTATTGAAAATTAAGGCTTCAAAATGCATCATTGAAAACAATCCAACACTTCCAAATGTAACCCTATCCAAATTTAATGATGATATCAATAGGTAATTTTGATAATTATATAATATCTTAAAATATATACACTTAGTAAAGACAACATTTACAATTATATCCCTCTTAATCCCCACGAGTAACAAAATAGACATTAAATATCTAATTTAACATTAATATGACTGCCAGCCAAGCGTGCCAAGATAAGTTAATTAGTCTAATACTAAAAAATATTCCTGTTAAGAAGATGTTTAAAAATATTTGATGTACCATAGAAAACTTGATCTTAGACAAAATGTTGAGTATCATTCTTTAAAATACTCTTAAAGAAAAAAAAGTAAGCCACTTAAAATGGGAGGATGGTTCTTCTATGTCCATGTGCAACAATATTTTTTTTAAAGAGCAATTAGATTTATAAATGTCTTCCCTACACGGAACCAAATTCCTAAAAATTGCATACTTTATCATAGGTCATGTAAATTGCATGAATTATGGCCATCGCCTAAGAAATGGAGGGATGAGTTTGGAGTTATTTTTTTCATATATATGTTTGAACATTGTAATTTTATGTATGGCTTGGAATTTGGAGTTTTTGCTTAAATTTTGCGATTTCCATTGTATAGATGGTTTTTAATGGAAGGCTTTTGATTCGATTTTTTTTATTTGTATCATAATATTAATTGTCATTAATTTGAAAATAAATTTTATTGAAAATAAAAATACATACAATCTAATTATATCACTAATGTCTTGGTTGGTTCCAAAAGTATAAGCCTTTATTCCCAATTTTATTGATTTTTAATTTCATAATTTATTATTATTTTTTAGATAATATTAAATAAAAATGTCTTACAATTATGTGTATAATAAAGATATAGAAATAAAAAATAATTATAGGATTCCACATATACATATTTATGCAGTGATCTATTTTAAATCATTAAGTTGAAGTATGATTAATTTAGAATGTTACCACTTGGGTAAATGCATGTTTTGTGTGGTTGTTGAAAAAAACATTTAATCGTAATATTTTATACATGTAAAAAACTAAGTAAAACAATAATTATGCATAACATAATAAATCAGTGTGGTCAACAGATGCTATAAATATACATCGTACTCTAAACTCTGATGCATCCACATGTAAACAAACAAATCTATGGGAAGAGACGTAAATAAATATTCCATGTGAGATAAATTTGTGATAGACGTCCATTAATAGAAATGCCTACAACATAATGATAAATTATACCAAAAAATGTTTTGAAAGGACATCAATAAGTCAAATTTTAGAATTATGAGTAAGATTTATAATGTGATGTGAAAGAGATTTTTTGTGAATTTCACATAGAAAGCAAGTCTTCGCACTTCATTTTATAAATTTGTATTCTCTGCTTACCCATTAGATTTATATATATCATCAATAATTCAACTCATTATAATGGTATATGCTACACCATGACCATGCAATGTAGTGTAAGTTAAATTCTATATCTAGTTTGTGTAATTAATTAGTAACATAAATACAAAATTAGGTGAAAAAATGATTAATTATGATAAATTATATGATAAAATAATAAATTATGTGAAAAAAGTATTTTGAAACAATATTGATAAGTCAAATTCTATAAATATAAATAGCAAGAGAATTTTCTTAAATTTCACATAAAAAATAAGACTACCCACTTTATTTCATAAATTTTTATTTCCTCCTTACCCATTAAATATATATCTATTATCAATAATTCAATCCATAATAGCCCAGATGGGTGGCGTAGTTGGTTAAGGGTTTTGGACTCATCCCATATAGGTCCCAAGGTCGATTCACACTGCCTGGGTTTACCCAATACACATGGCTTTCGAGTGATTGCATAGGTCTCAAGAAGATTAGTCTCGCCTATCTTACCTCTTCAACTCCCCAAAACTCGAAAATAAAAAATAAGCCCGAAACAAAGAATTACTATAGTCATTGGAATAGCCATGGAAACACCCCATAACATTAAAAAAATAAATAAATAAAAAATAATTCAACCCATAATTATAATATATATTACCATAACCATAAAATGGAAGTTCAATTCTAGTTTGTTTAACCATAAATGCAAAATTCTCACCACTACAAGAGTCGAATATTTTCATGAATACGATTGAATACTAAATCCTTTACAACCTAGTCATCCCCATGATGTATTATTAGTATACAGGATTTCCTCCCAATATTTTTATGAGATGGATGTGATCCCTAAGCACTTTATATATCCCCTTTTATTACAGTGCCTCTATTTTGTTAATAAATAAAATATTAAAAGCATATTTATGAACTTCGATGTAATGGGGTTGGAAGCACTCTTTAATCTAATTTTTTTGTTTTGTGCGTTTACCTCGTAATGGATTTATAGAGCTGAATTTTGATGCCACAACTAAGGGGAATTGGTTCCAACAGGGGTTGGAGGCATTTTCCGAGACGAGAGGGGAAACCTATACAATGTAAGTAATTTAAATTGATGGAGGGATTGATACAAATAATCAAGCTGAAAGAATTTCAATGTGCAAACGCATTGAGATGATAGTAGTTAGAGTTTGGAAAATTTTGATCATTGAAAGCGATTCGAGAATTCAGATTGAACGATAGAAGAATGGCATGATGGCTTCATACGTCAGCGTAGCCAATTATTATTACATTGTTCAACTGTATGACTGTTTTCTCTCTGTATATATTCTGCCCCCTAGTCATCAATAAATCAATCAAGCATTCACTTGCATTTATCTGGTATCAGAGCTTATTTGCCCAGAGCGCGTCTGTATACGGCGAAGCAGACCTGTTAGCAGCCAAGCGTCAGCCAATCGTCGACGTGAAGGAGACTGCAGCAAGGCGATCCAGCAGTTCGGTCAAAATCTGCGAGCACCATCTGATTGAAAGAGTTCGTAGAGGCCAGAGCGCGAAGCCTGATCGACGCGCAGCAGTAGTGCAAGATCGAAGTTATGAGGCATGTGCTCAAGAAGCTACCGTAGCGTGGAAGTCTGATCAACGTTTTTGGAATGCGAGAAAAAATTCGAGCAGGACTAGGCAAATTATTACGAGTGAAGGGAGACTCCTCTAGAATAGTTTTGACAGAAAACGCAAGTTGCTCATTTGATCTTCATTGGCTTTGTTCGGAATTGGAGCACTTTTTCTGCGATGTTACCACTTACGTAATCTTTGCAAGAATGAACCAGAATCAAGAAAGTACCTGTTTGCGTTCAACCCTGAGACGTTCGTAAGACAAAAGGCCCGCGGCTATAATGAGAAGAATCTGATAGAAAGAAGATTGTAAAACCTTGATAGTAAGAGAGGAAACACTAACGTCAAAACTTGTTAGTGTTTCTCCTTAGGTACACCCCCTAAAAATTACACTACGCAGTTGTTTCAGCACCTGCGAGGACTAATAAGAGTAAATTATTACAAACACAGTAAAGATATTAGTTATTTCTGTGAAAATAGTAATCTAATTGCTTTACATTTTTTCATTGTTAAAGCCGAGAACATGAGAGGATCAATCACATCTATTCAGCAGCTCTGAGTGCGGGCTTAGTTTTATGTGAGTAGACTGTGATTGTTGGAGTAGTAAATTGGTTGTTGGGATTTAACCTATCTGTTCGTGATTATTATTAATTTGAACAATTTGTACAATTTATTCTATACTAATTGTAAATAAATCAATTAAAGTAAACAAAGAACATGAAATGCATTACATATTAAGCAAACTAAACGAAACAAAAGAAGATGAAATGAATATATTACATTTTAAGCAAATGAAATGGTAATAAAAGGTGAATACAAACCACAACCGTCTATTTTCCCAATAACTCCCATATTGAAATGAAATGCCGAATATTAAACAAAAGATGATAAATGCAACCGCAAATATCAAAGATAAATCCAAGTTGAAAAAAAGTATATGCGTGATCAAAGTTGAAAGAAAAAATAATTTAGTGACAATTGAAAGCACTTTCTTTCATTCTTGCATAGTAGCTAAAGGTAAATGCAAGGCAGATATGCATATACAATGAGCATACTCTCAATATTTTAGTGAAGTTCGAGCCTTAACAATTGATATTACTAATTTCAATTATTATATTTTAGAGAATCGTTTTCTGTAGCATTTATGTTATTTTGAGCAGTATTTATCGATGATTATTATGTGTAATATGAAAAATTGGTATATGTATCAGATCTTTGATATCCCATGGTAGATAAGAATATTTTTTGATGGCAACGAACACATGCATGGGTAGGTCAAGTGGTTTTGAACCTAAATTGTAGATAATATGAAAAAAATCTGATGGATCCATTAGCTAACCCTACCTTAACCCATAAATTGCATGTCAATATAATCTCTTATCCTTTGCATAAAAATATTTTTGACTCCAATTGAATGTGGTTGAGATGAGGTGCAATTTTTTCTTTTCTTTATTATTGTTTTCTTATTATTTTTTTTAATTTTTTTTTATATATTGAAGATCAATTACTAATATATGCATCAAAGATGCCAAAAATATACAAAGTTTCTAGTAAAGACAAAAAGTAGTTGTGGAACATCCCCTACCAGAAGACATAATAATTGATGGTTCAATATAAAAATAGCTCCAAACAGGGAGTCCAAAAAATAAAAATAAATAGTATCAGCACAAACGGTTCTAAACAAGGAGCCGATGAAACAACACCAAAAGTATCAACAATAAAATAGATGTAAACACTACTCATCAAATAGGGGCCACCCCACAGGTAGTAGGATCAAACATATGGGTCTAGTGCCTTGCTAGAAGTAATGCCTTCACCATCACATCCATCATCTGATTTAGTCGAAGTAGGTCCCTCTGAAGAGCTTTTATCACCTAGAAGTCCTAGCTAATTTTGTCTTGAGGTCAGCTTAGTAGGGTAGTGGTCAAATTTATCTAATAGTCCTTTCATATTTTCGTACTTCACGTAATTAAGGACATCTTCAAAGTTCATCAATCCATCACCTTTGATCAACTTCTCTAGCTTGCAATAAACAGTGTTGATGTTATCATCTATCTACTTCCATACCTCCTCCTACTTGCCTTGAGTGTATGTACCTAGATTAGGTCCTCAAGAATAAGTCCCTGTAAACACATTCTCATCTCCCACTTTTGGAAAGAGATTTAGGTCAAATAGAGTAAAAGATTCTTTAGCCTCTCTAATAATACAATTGCCATGCTCCTCATTTTAAAAATCTTGTAGAATGTTCTCATTTGCTACCAACAAATCACCACGTCCGTTATGATTAGATTCAGATGGGGTAATCCATTCCTTCATTGGATTATCAGCCTAGTCAAAATAAACATCTTTAATATAGTCCCCTTCAAACTCAAAGATCTTAACTTCTACTACCATTAGGTGGGACACAACTGAGTCTAGATGCAAGCTCAGTTTAGGGTATCCTTCTGAATAAAGCAAGTAATCTGATGTAACCTTGAGGAGACCTATCCTTAGGAACTTCTCGATCTAGTCCTATGGAACTTTCAACTGCAGGAATATTTGCAAGGACAAAAAGTAAAGGATGACTTTAATTTTGAAGTCAGTAAGCACTCTAGCCTTTCTTTGGGGGTAGATGCAAGGTAATGGGGGACAAAATGGGGGGTATAAAGCAACCCCTTTTTTTTTTTAAAAAAAAAATAGTTAAACTTGGAGATAATGTTAGAGACACTTCAAAAAGGAATTTGACAATGACATTAAAACATGAATTGTGGCATTTTGAATGCAGTTCCTAAATATTTTTTTCAATACCCAGATGATAGAAGTGTGCAAAATATATGCATTTACGATAATAGGTTTATAATGTTTTGTAAAAAGATAAGAAGAGTGCATGGGTATGAACACACTTTTTTTTGTAAATGATTGAATTTTTGTATCAAATTTCATATATAGATAGGTGAAATGTCGAAGATTGTTAAAAATATTTTTTATTATTATTTTATTATATATATAATTTTTAAATAATTTTACAAGTCAAGACAACTAAAAAACTAAAATTGTAAGTGTACGAATACAACTTTTTGATCGTAACTTCATGAAAATCACTTTTTTAAAAAGCATAGTTGACAATGTGTAGATTGTTGAGATATAAATTTTATAAACTTAAGATTAATATTCAAAAATTTATAAGAGAATTTGTGATGATATGTATATAGGCCATAATGATATATGTTGTGTATAAATGAAGTAATAATTATAAATAATATTCTAACATTAAAAATATTATATATTATAAAACTAGACTTTCTCCTCTACCAGCCCATATAATTTTTGAAAAAATTATAGAAGTTATTTGATCAGATGTGTTAATGAAAATAAAAAATACACCTAAATATATTAGAAACTTAGTGGGTTGCTCCATGACCAGTTTCAAGGTAGGGTAGGACCTCTCCAAACCTGTACCCAAGACAAAATTAGAGGGAAAACAAAAAAATTAAAATGTTTAAAGCGTGTATGCCCTTTACAAAAGGCATACACACTTTATAAAGGATGCACACCCATTAAAATTTTTAATTTTTTATGCCTTTCATAAAGGATGCATGCCCTTTACAAAGGGTGTATGCCCTTTGTAAAGGGTGTACATCTTTTATAAAGGGTGTATGCTCTTTTTAGAGTGATTTTTTTTTAAAATTTTATGTTGTTGATATGTGTGTGTGTGTGTGTGTGTGTCTATATATATATATATATATATATATATATATATATATATATATGTATGTATGTATGTATGTATGTATGTATGTATGTATGTATGTATGTATGTATGTATGTATGTATGTATGTATGTATGTATGTATGTCACACACACACACACACGTGTGTGTGTGTGTGTGTTGTTAAGAACCTTTGATAGATTTTTTTTTTTTGCCATGTTTGATGTTTTGCAAGCATATATTTAGTAAAATAAATGTTAAGTACATTTAATTTCAATTTTTTTTTTAAATTTATTTTACTAATATAAAAAATAAGGACCACTCAACATCTTTTAAAATTGATTACAGATTTTTAGGAGTTCCCATTTAAAAGTTAGTTTTTCAAATTTTATTCTAGCCAATACTTAGTTTTCAAAATTATAGGATCAGAAGATAGAATGAGAAACAAGGTTAAAAATCATGTTACATATGCAATAGGTTGATACCATTTATTGTGCCCCATATTTCACCTAATTGAGTATGTCCTACCTACTTTACCTACTTGAATATGCCCTACTCGATTGAATATTTGAGCTTGAAGGTGGATTCTTAAATAATTTATAGGTTTTTCAATCAATGGGTCTATCAATATGCCTAAATGATTACTCTATATCATGTGACCTGTAACATACCTATAGTAATGATATGTTCACTCATACATGACATCTATTGCATACCTATTACATATATGTTTTCATTCACTCATACATGACATTTACCTGTAATCATGATATGATAACTTATATTTGACATGAATATAGATAATAACCCTAATAGACTCCATTTGAAATAGAATAAATCAACATAGCATTCAAATTCATTCTAAAAATATACCACACTCTAAAATAAATATTAGATAGATGGTCAATCCATGCATTCTTGAATTCCAATCTCATGCATTATTCAAAAGTCATGTAGAATAAAGTCATATTCTAGCACTCCAAATTCATATAAGACACTCCCTTATTGATCCTCATCATCCCGAATCAGTCCATCATAAACCCTCGTATTTATGTTTATCATCCATATTCATTCCCTCACCAATTCTGATTGTCCCTCATTATCCCTAATCACTACCTTATTATCTATCATCATCTTTCATTGTTGCTAATCACTCCCTCATCAATCCTCATCATCCTTAGTCACTCCATCATCCATCATTGTCATTGATCATCCAAAAACACTCCAGGTCATTAAATCTTATCAACCTTAATAATACCTAATCACTCGCTCATCATCCATAGTCACACTCTATTCATCCCTTGTCACCCTTAATAACTCCCTCATTAACCATCATTATTTCTTATGACCTTATTCAATCCTTGATCATCTTTCCTTGGACCCCCCATCATCCCTAATCACTCTCTCTCTATTAGTGTAGTGCTTTTTCCCCACTAGGTTTTGCCTACATGATCATCTAGCCTTTCTATGTATTTAAGTTTCCTTAGATTAGTTATAAAGTGTCCATAGGCTAATTTTATTTAATTTTAATTAGTTAATTACTAAAATTAGAGGCTTAATCATGTTTCCCTAATTTTATTTATATGTACCCCACTTTTCCTTTTTGGAATGTTAATCGACTCATTCACATTTTACAATAGACAGGTTAATGCATATTTTTCCTCTCTTGGAATTTTGGATCTCTCTCTATAGGAATTAATATTGATTGCTTGAATTTTATTTAGATATCTTGGCACACTCTTTCATGGTACCAAAGCTATCCTGACAATCTCATACATTAGACTTCCTGATTAGACCCTCCATGCATTCACACTGCTAGTTTTTCTTTTGTCTTGGCTGCCATTTTTTGACCTTATAGGCATTTTATTAATCTAACTTGAAAATTATGTCAAAAGACATTTGATGAAAACTATGTTTACAAATATTTTATAGGTTTTTTGAGATCTAAAATGGGTTCATCTTATTTTTTTGATAAACTTCATAGATTTTCTAAAAAAATTAATTTCCTTCAACTTGTACGATGTCCATACAGACCAAGTAATCACCCCTGCAAACCCCAATCTACACTTTGTATACCAAATCGGGTTCTCTAGGGTTGATTACTTTAGATCATATGCCATTTTAGGTTTATCTCATGTGATTACTTGAAGTAATCAAGTTTCTCTAATGTGATTACTTGCTCATAGACCATTTCAAGTCTCTCTAGGTCAACTTGAAGTAATCATGTTTCTTCAGTGTGACAACTTGATACTAGACTAATTCAATATTTTGAGGTAGTCTTACTACTCCAAGAACCTGATTTACATTGGGGTAGACCCATTCCGGTTTGTTAAGGTTGATTATTTATTATGTATTTACGTTATAAGTAAATCAGGTTGAAGAACATGATTTATACTGAGGTAGACTCATTCGAGTTTGCCAAGGTTGATTATTTATTAATTATTTACTTTATAAGTAAAGCAGGTTGAAGAATCTAATATGCGCTGAGGAAAACCAATCTAGGTTTTTCAAAGTCAACTACTTATTACTCATTACTTGCTTTATAAGTAATAAGTAATGCATGTTGAAGAACCCAAAATGTATTGAGGAAGACCAATTCAATTTGTCTAAAGGCAATTACTCATTACTCATTTACTTTATAAGTAAAGTAGTTTGAAGAAACTAAAATACACTGAGGAGAAGTAATCATTTTTCTCAGGGTCAACTACTTATAACTTTTTATAAGTAATGTAATTGCACAAACCTGAAGTAAAGCAGTTACATAAATTTGCATGACGTTCAAGGAGGTGTCAAAATTTAGGTGAAAGGTAATGAAGAAATAGATTTAAGTTTTTTTTTTTTTGGATTTTTAGATTAAAAAACACATGTTCAAAAAAAATTTGGAAAGGGTCCACAAATATGTGGTAGTAAGAACTAGTAAGTGCTATAACTTTCAATCTATAACTCTTTTTCGAGTGTCATTTTTTTCTAAAGTGCATATTCTCTTAAGATCTACGCATTGGTAATAGTGTTTCATGACTTTTGTGACATCTATTTTTTATATGGTGTAATAGCTTAGAACTCTCTTAAAAAAATTTTACCTTTCCTCTTGGATGCATTATCGATAGTGCCCAACGTCCCTCTCATACTTTCTCACATTGATTTCTCATATATGCATTCTCAACTATCCCTGATGTCCAAGACTAAGTGTGTATGAATTATAACTTTAGGGGGGGTATTCTTGATAATTCAAGGAATACTTATATTGTATGCTTTCTATTTTTTACTTTCATTTCAATTCTACAATTTATCTCATTCTAATATGCACTAATAAATATAAACATCTAACCACTCACACCATTTAAGTATCTAGAATGGAATTCTAAAATGCAACTCACTTTGAGAGGTAAAGAACTCTACCAGATTACTATGGGTGAGGAAACTAAGCCATCTATAGATGTAAAAAAGGTTAAGTGGTATAATAGATGTGATGAGGCCTATGGGTTTTTATCCTTATCAATGTCTTTTGACCTCCTATTTCATGTTGAATCTACAAAAACTCCAAAAGAAGTTTGGATAATCTTGGACAAGCTTTTTAGAGTACAAGACATCATGAGGGTCATGAGCTAGAAAATGAGCTCATCATATTGAGCCCATGTGACTATGACACCCTACAAGACTTATTTATAAAGTTTAAATCACTGAGATTATAGGTGAAACAATGTGGCATTGAGAAAATAGATGACCAATTGATTCTATCCATGCTTGCAAAATTGGGTTATGACTATTTAGTTTTTATCTCTATATTTCATGCTATCAAATATGCACTTGGATCCACTTGGAAAATGCTATAATTTGATGAATTTTTTACCAATCTAACTCAGGGGCAAGATAAGTTGGTTCAAATGGGTGAATTGAAGTCTTCAAAATCACATGCTTTGATTTTCAATCAAGACAAGAAGAAGCCTTCTAGTAGTGAAAAATAAGAGAAAAAATTGTCTAAACCTAATCATGAGCACAAGAAGAATAAAAAATTAGATGCCAAGCCTAAGGCATCATCAAATGAATCCTCCTCAAGTGGGAAACATAAGAAGGAGAAACTCAAATGCAATTTTTAAAAAAATTTGGGCATGATGAATTTTAGTGCATGCCAAAAAAGATTGACACCTTGATTATGTTGCTTGAGAAGAAAAACATCAGTGTTCCTAAATCTTTATCTTAGAACACATCATCACAAGATTCCATAAAAGGTAAAACCAATAAAAAGGGTGAAAACAAGGGAAAAGAACTTTTTGCAGTAGCTTCTCAACCTTCAACTTGGGTTATTGACTCGAGTGCTTCCTATCACATGGCCTCCTCAGAAGATCTATGTTTAGAAATAGTGTTATGTTTTGTGCCTTCAATTCTCATGGGTGATGACACTTTAATAGAATTCAGTAGTAAAGGATCGGTAGAAATAAGTGATGGGACCTTCAATGATGTTATGTGTGTTCCTTCACTATCCATCAATCTTCTATCAGTATATTAAATCACTCATATAGGTGTAGGGAAGTGAGTTGATTTCACACCTGATTCACTGGTCATCAAAGAGTTACACAGTGACACCACAGTGGCTTATGGGAAATCCAATCATTAGTCTAAGTTGTATACCTTCTCATAATTTGCCCCAGATCAACCCTTAGTTGCACTGCTTACTCATGAAGATGGAGTAAGCAAACTATGACATGAATGGTTAGTCCATTTAAACTATCATTACTTGGATCAATTCAATCATCAAGACATGGTTTCAGAATTGCCTAAAATCAAATTCTTAGATGGCCTATGAAATGGATGAATTCTTGCTAAGCATCCAAAAAAGAAATATGATAAAGGCAAAGCAAGGAGATTTGAATAGAAGCTAGCGATAGTCCACATTGACTTAGCAGGACTATTTTCAAAACCTTCATTTAATAAGACAAGATACATGCTCATATTTATTGATGACTTTTTAAGGTACAACTTGGTGTTTCTTCTCAAAAATAAGCATGAGGTCTTTGATCACTTTAAGGAATTTAAGGTACTTTTGGAGAAGTAGTCAGAATGTTCCATCAAAATCTTAAGGACTAATAATGGAAAAGATTATGTCAAAAATAGGTTTGAGTAGTTTTGCACATCAGAGGGGATTCAAATGCAACACATAATTCCATACATTCCTTAAGAAAATGGTGTGGCTAAATACAAGAATGGTACCTTGAAGGAAATGGTAAACTAAATGCTTCAATCAAAGTCTCTTTCTCTTCAGTATTGGGCCAAAGCAATCAACTATGTGTGATACGTTAAAAATCAAGTTTCACACAAAGCCTTGAAGGAAATCACTCCTTTCAAATCTTGGGATGGTCACAAGCCCATAGTAGATCACTTTTGAGTGTTTGGATCACCAATAATGGCTTATATTCCCAAGAAAAAATTTAAGGTGATGGACCCTCAGAGTCAGTCTTGCATCTTTGTGGGGTATACAGAGAGTATTAAGGGATATAGGCCTCTTCATCATAAAACTCATGAGTTTTTCAATGAAAGGAGTGTCAAGTTTCATGAGGCCCCACTTGAACACAATCCTAGCACTCCATACTCTTCAAAAGTCTCACTGGACATTGATTTGACTTTAGATAGTAACATAGATCCACCTCAAGATCCTCTTGAGGATGATGATGATTTTTATTCTTCTTCAAGTTTAAGTGATGAGAGTAGTGATGAGTATTCTCCTCCTCTATCTTACACTCACACTATATATGATGAGGATTCACCTCCTAATTCTCCAATCTCATACAATTTTGGTCTGATTTGGGCTAGACAAACACTTCAAAGTGTTAGAGGATGGGTTAGAAATCCATTAGATACAAGGTAGACATGATCATAGTTTTAGGGGACATCAGATACCTACATAGCCATTGTCTCAAACATGTGAACCTTTCATGAGGCATCTGGCATTCCAAAATGGGATTATACTATGCAGGAAGAGTACAGTTCTCTAATCAAGAATAAAGCATGGGACTTGGTCCCTCTTCCTAAAGTAATAAAATTGGTCTAGTTTAAATGGGTTTATTGAACCAAATATGGTGAATATGGTTCAATCAATAAGTACAAAGCTCATCTAGTTCCAAAAGGGTTTTCTAAGGTGCCTATCATAGACTACACTAAGACATTTGCTCTTGTAGACAAAATGACGTCTATAAGACTCACTCTAGCCATCAAAACCACACATCAATGGGATGTTCACCAAATTGATGTAAAGAGTGCTTTTATACATGGTGACCTCAAGGAAGAGATATATATGGTTCAACCAAAAGGATTTATGGAATATACCTCCTTGGTCTACAGACTCAAGAAATCTATCTACAGACTCAAATAGGCCCCTCAGGCATGGTATGCTAAGATGGACTCCTTTCTCCTCATAGATGAGTTCACTAGATGTCACTCAGATCAAAATGTCTAAATCTTATGATAGGATGATTCTCTATTAGTTTTTGTTCTCTATGTGGATGTCTTACTGATTATAAGTTGCTCATAATCATCCATCTTAGTAGTGAAAATTGCACTTTTGGATAGATTTTCAATGATAGATATGGGATTATTGCACTACTTTCTCAGGATTGAAATCATTTAGTCAGATTTTGAGATAACTTTATCAGAATCCATGTTTTCTCTCCATTTGCTTGTGAGGTTTAACATGGCTGATTGTAAGCTAGTTCCTACTCCCTTCTTGTCTGGTGTGAAGCTTGAAGTTGATTGTCCTACACTACTTTTTGATGCAACTCTGTATCAGTAACTCATGGGCAGTCTTATCTATCTCACACACATTAGACCTGACATATCCTATGTAGTTAGATTTGTCTCCTAGTTTATGCAAGAGCCACATGAGTTGCACTAGAAAGTAGCAAAGTAGATTCTTCACTACATTCAGAGTTCACACAACTATGGGATACACTATGGAGTAGGAATAGAGGTTAATTTGATTAGATATATAAATTCGGATTGGTTTGGAGATATTTAGAGTTGAAAGTCCACTTTAGGCTATATTTTCTCACTTGGTTCAAGTCTAATAAGTTGGTGAATCAAGAAGTAACATGTAATTACTTTATCATCCATAGAGGTAGAATACAGAGGGGCTATCAACACCACCACTAAATTAATCTAGCTTTAGAGGATTCTCACTACGTTTGGTGTCCAGTTTCATAAGCCAACAATCATTTACTGTGATAACCAAAGTACTATCTAGATTTGTAGGAATTAGATTATCCATCAAAGGACCAAGCACATAGAGATTCACATGCATTTCATTAGGGAGCTTATCAATGAACAAGTCATTGATCTTTGATATTGTCTAACATCAAAGTAGATTGTAGATATTCTGACCAAGCGTTTCATAGAGAGTAAATTTGTTCATTTGAAAGCTCTCATTGGGGTTAGGGCTATTCCACGTTCTTCCTCTTATGGAGATTCATCACTATGTACTTGGGTACCTCCTTAGGCTTTCAATGCCAAGACCCAATTCTTATCTCACCTAAGCTATGCTTAAGTGGGGGGTGTTAGTGTAGTTCTTTTTCCCACTGGGTTTTGCCTACATGGCCATATGGCCTTCCTATGTATTTAAGCTTCCTTAGGTTATTTATAAAGGGTCCATAGGCTAATTTTATTTAATTTTAATTAGTTAATTAATAAAATTAGAGGATTTCTCATGTTTCACTAATTTTCTCTATATGTACCTGACTTTTCCTTTTTGGAAGGTTAATCGACTCATTCACACTTTGCAATAGACAGGTTAATGCGTATTTTCTTCTCTTGGAATTTTGGATCTCTCTCTAAAGGAATTGACATTGAATGCTTGAATATTATTCATAGATCTTGGCACACTCTTTCACTATCATCAACCCTCATCATCCTTAATCATCACTAATCACCCCCTCCTCATTTATCCTCATCCCTCAATGTCCCTAAAAATTCCCTCATTGTCATTCATCATACCTAATCACTCTATCATCATCCCATGTCACTCCTTCATCTAGTAGAGTGTGTTCTAATCTAGTAGTTAGTATAAATTTTTTTTAGACTGAATAATATTCTTTTTAGATAAATTTTAAATGGTATTTCAATTCTTTTTATTTTGAATAGAGTGTACTAGGGTGATTATTCTAATTCATGTCTAGTAGATTAGATAGGGTCATGATGGATTACTCTAGGGAGATTATTGAATGATTTACATGGTAAAAATACTATAATATCCTCTTTGCATTTTCATGGAAAAAAATCATTTTGAACGATGAGGGATGATGAAAAATGATGATAGATAAACAATTTACCTCTTTGGGCTTGCTTCATATGAGGTGAAATCCTTATTCTAGAAACAATTATCTCCAAATCATTGAGCAAAAGGGCTAGACCATTTTGGATCTTCTCATGATTGTGTGTTATTCTCAAAAAATGATGTGGGTCATCATTATAAATTATTACCATTTATACCACTGACTTTGTTATGGCATGTTTTCTCCTGGCATTGAAATCTTTGCTTTTATTTAGGAATTATGATAGGAAAGTGGAGAGGGGGTTGAGTTGAACTAATAATGCTTGCATCATTCTGCTATAGTGTGGTATCCACAATGTATGTTTAGTTTTTATCAATTAGGCTTCATTTTTAGGGTTTTACATTAAGGGTTTAGGGTTCAAAGTTTATAGCTCAATGCTTAGAGTTGATTGTTTGGGTTTTGGCATTTGGTTTAGCATTTATCTAGTTTTAGTATTTAGGGTGTATGGTTTTGGGCTTGAGGTTTTATGGTTATGGGTTTGTGGTTTAGGGTTCAACTTTCAAGGTTTATGGTTTAGTGCTTAGGGTTTCAAGATTAGCATTTATTGATAAAATTTTAGGGCTCAAGGTTTTGGGTCTGGTGTTTAGGTTTTAAGGTTCACAATTTTTAATTTTGTGTTTAGAGTTTACTGTTTAATTTTAAGGACTTATAAGGTTAAGGTTTTATGGTTTAGTTTTTAGGATTTAGGATTTTAAGCTTATGGTTTAGGATTTAGGGTTAAGGTCTTAAACTTTAGGTTTTAGGGCTTAGGGTCTAGGATATAAAGTCTAGGGTTTAAGATTTTAAGGTTCTATGTTTAAGGTTTGGGTTTTGGGGTTTAGGTATTATTGTTTTGGTTTTATGGATAATGTATTAAAGTTAAGTGTTGAAGGATTATGGTGTTTAGGTTTTAGGTTTAGGGTTCAAAATCCAAGGTTTATGGTGTTTAGGGTTTGGGTTTTGGGTATTAGGGTTAATGTTTTAGGTGTAAATGGAGTATACTAGGGTGATTAGCTACATTTTTGTTTGGTATGAATGATTATACATGAATATAGGAATATGTCATGTATAAGTGACAACATACCTACATGTAGCACTAGTTATGGGGTAGCTATAATGTTTGAATGATTGTGTCATTTTTATATATATGCTATAAGTTTAATGCTAAAATCTATACATTTATGCATATTGATAGACCCATTGATTAAAATAACTCACAAATTATTAGGAATTCATCTTGAATCCACCTTCAAGCCTTTTACATGAATGTCCAGATTCATTCATTTATCTATATATGTTAAAATGATCCCTATCCTTTCAATATATGGCTCAGGGGTCTAGGGTTTAGGTATATTATTTAGTGTTCATGGTTCAAGGTTTATATCTTAGGGTTTGGGGTTTAGGGTTTAGGTTTCAATGTTTAGGGTTTAAGGTTTAGCGTTTAGGGTTAGGGGTTAATGGTTTAGGAGGAAATGGAGTGAACTAAGGTTATTAGCTATAGAAGATGTGGAACATGGTATATAAGGGTCTAAGATATAATTTCCACCTATATGCATACCTTTTTTTAGTAGGCACACAGTCACAATTGACTATAATTTAAGCCTAGGCCAGTAAAGAGTAGACTTTTAAGGAGTTTACAAGAAAGAATGGGTGCTAGACTTGATTAGAACACCTTAACCATGGTTATACCAACATAATGAGATACTTACGTCAAGAAAATAGGGGTGGAATCTAAAGTCAAGCCCTAACCTATAGTTGACACATAAACCCTAAAAATAATGAGTACTCAAGAAGTTTGCCTTAGGTTTTATGATATTTAGAGGTGCTAGGAGTGTGAACCAACCCTAAACATTTATTTAAAGGGTCCCCATAACTTTACTAAGCCCCTTATATCATTATTTTTTCTAGGATAATAGGGTAAGTGACCTCTATTTTGTCTCAAATAGAGGGCACTCCTAAGAGGAAAACTCCTGCAGGCTCAGTATGAAAAGGGTAAGGAAATGAGTTAAAAATAATCAAAAGCTTGGAAAGATATGTAGGATTATGTGTTAAACATGATAAAACACATGAGAGTCATTAAAATAATAACAAACACTCATATGTGTTGATGAGTAGCTATGTGCAAACTAGGCCTACTAAGCCTTAACTAGGCTTAAAAGCCCTAAGTATATGTAGCCTCACTTTTAACACCAAATGAACCTTGTAGAGCATTGGAGAACCTCCATGTAGATATATAAGGTGTGAGATCACCTTTATTTTGTGGATAATTCCGTAGAGAGATCATTTCTTGGCTAAAGAACATGATAGTGTAAATAATGCCTTGAAGAGCTTGAAAGGCCAAGTTTGGAAGTTCACATTAGTACAGATACATAGCATGGGAGTTTGAAGAGCTAGGATAGGTTAGAGAGGGTCATAAGAAAGGATCTATTGAAATTTATTTAAGGTTTAGATGTCACAATTTTATGAACTATCCTTAAGGGGTAAAACTACCTAAACCCCTCTAAAACCCTTGTTAATTACCTAATTGGAAAGAAGTGGAAGAAAAGGCATCTTGGAAAGCTAGTATGATTGGGAAATGATCTTGGAATTGTAGAGGACTCCCTAGGTATGTTCCCTATCAAGTTTACTTGTAACCTATCTCTACATACATGGTACATAATGGATTTTATTGATAATTTTTATGTCTTATAGGTATAAGTGTCATACCCTTCCCTATATGGATTGGATTGAGAAACTGATGATCATCTTAGTGCCAAATGTAATAATAGGTCTAAAGAAGGGTGACTATGACTAAAAATAATGAGAACCCTTTTCCAAAGGAAGATTTATAATAATGACACATCCAATGCATGTTAGAGCCTATTTCCAACCCCACCTTTCATAGTGTAATGATCTCATCTTTGAGTTAGTTGGTTTGGTTTGTGTGTGTGTTCCATAAAGTCTCATGAAGAATAGGTGTGTGGTGTGTTGTTTTGTGTCTTGTAGGTTTTAATACAAGTGTTTGAACTGGCTTAAGAAATTCTTCAAGTTTAAATACATGGAAGATATTTATAGAATCAATGGTGGAGGTATAGTATTGGTTATGGAACCATTCTACCATGTGCATAATCAGATATCATACATTCATATATAGACCTCCTACATACACAAATATAGGTGTTCTCAATAGGAAAGTGGCAAATTGAGTATTCTTTTTTTATGTTTTAGTGTTTAGGATCTAGGATTTTAGGCTTATGGTTTGTGTTTTAGGGTTAAGGGCTTAAAGTTTAGGTTTTATGGCTTAGGGTCTAAGGTTTAAAGTTTTAAGGTTCTATGTTTAAGGTCTAGGTTTTGGGGTTTCAGTATTATTATTTTGGGTTTATGGATAACGTATTAGGGTTAAGTGTTTAAGGTTTATAGTGTTTAGGGTTTAGGTTTAGGGTTCAACATTCAAGGTTTATGGTGTTTGGGGTTGGGGTTGGGGTTGTAGGGTTTATGGTTTAGGTGTAAATGGATTGTACTAGGGTGGTTAGCTAAATTTATGTTTGGTATTTGTGACTATAATGTGAATATAGGAATATTTCATGTATGAGTGATAGCATACCTATATGTGGTACTAGGTATGGGGTAGATGTAATATATGAATGACTATATTATTATTTTATATATGTTATAGGTTGAATGATACATGATAGACATTTATGCATATTTATAGACACATTGATTAAAAATCCCACAAATTATTCAAGAATTCATCTTCAATCCATCTTCAAGACTTTTAAATGAATGTCCCTAGTTACTCCTTTCTCTAGATATAGGTTAGAATGACCACTATCCTTTCAAGATATGACTTAGCCAATGCCCCCTCTCCTTTCTCTATATAAGTGATAACTAAAGATTATGTTTTATGGCTAGAGGTTTGGGATTTATAAATTTAGGGTTTAAGGTTTATGGTTGATGGTTCAATATTCACAGCTTATGGTTTAGTGTATAGGTAGTATCATTTAGGGTTCAAGTTTTAGTGTTATGGCTTAGGGATTAGGTTATAGGCCTTAATATTTATATTTTATGCTTAAAATTTTGGGAGTTATGGATTACGGCTCAAGGGATGAAGATTTTATATTTGATGGTTTGAGGTTAGGGTTTTGGGTTTATGGTTTCACACTTAGGGTTTATGGTTTTGGTCTTGGGGGTTTGGTTGAGGGTTTAGGGTTTAAAACTTAGTGTTTAGTATTTTAGTTTTGGGATTTAGTGTTTGGGGATTAGGGATTAGGGCTTAGGACTCTGGGTTCAGTGTTTATGGTTTATATTTTATGGTTTGGGGTTTGGGATTTTAGGTTTAGGGTTAAGGGTTAAGGGTTTTTGGATTTAGGTTTAGTGTTTAAGGTTTTGTATTTGGGTTTAGAATGTTTTCTTTAAGATTTAAGGTTTAAGTTTTATGACTTATGGTTCATGGTTTTAGGCTTACAGTTTAGGTTTAATGGATTAAATTTAGGTTTTAGGGTTTAGGATTTAAGATTTTAGGTTTATGGTTTGGGGTTTAGAGTTAAGGGCTTACATTTAGGGTTTTGAGTCTAGGTTATAAAGTATATGGCTTATTTATATATTTAGGGTCAATAGTTTAGGGTTTGTGGATTATTATTTTTGGATTAGGGCTAATTGGTGTGGCTGATAATACCTTCAATGGTGTGTTTAATAACACTATAAACTTATTATTATTATGGATCCACTTCACAACTTATTACAAGGTGTTTTGCATAAACCACCATTTGTGCTATAGCACTTGACTCATCACATAAAACTACATACAAGACATTATGGACACTTTACACACTAAAATACACTAAATACTCACTCAACCTACTTATTTACAAATAAAACAAGACTTTTGAATGATTAAAATGAGTGCAATAAGACAAAAGACCATACTTGCTTTGTTGATGGTGTTATGGGCTTATAGTTCTATTTTGATTGAATATTCCCCATATTTTCCCTTAAACTCATGATATGACCAAAAAAAGAAAAAGTTGGATACCCATTTGGGAGATACAAAACATATGTCAAGGTTAGTTGGGGTTCCTTTGTATGGAATGTAAGTATCAGGATATGGTATAGACCTAATTAAGCCTCCAAGTGCCCTATTTAGGAGGGTATAGAGAGGATGGGCTGAATTCAAAGGTTAATATTCATCAAACTAGTCTTAAATGACATGATAAGAATAATAAATAATAAATATATCTGTTCTTTATTTAAAATCATGACAAAAGACCTTTATTTCAGTCCTTCGGGCCAACAAGGGCTAAAATATGGATAGTGCTTAGAAAATGATCTTAACCTTTCAGTTAGACCCTAAAATTTTGAAAAATATTCCTACACATAGATAAAAACAATATTACAAATAATTAGGATTTTTCACCTTACCATTCTTTGAGAATAGTGAAGCCCTAGTTTGGGCCTAGTAGACCTTCAAATGAGTCCACATGGTGAACTAGGAGTTAATATCGAAAATAAATTATAGTGGTATTTATTTAAGATCATATAACTATCTAAGCACTCAAAGTGAATTAATGGAACCTATATCCCTCTACTGTCAACTTTCACCTTGTTGCCCCTGTTTCCTGCAGTCATAGACTTGAGTGAAAACTAGAAAAAACTCCAATTTTCATCTATTTAATACTCTATCTTCTCATTGCGCATATAAAACACAATATTAAATTTGTTTATGGTGAAATAATCACTCAACAAAACCAAAAATCCTAATTTAGATGCCTAAATCTCCATTTTAGAGCTCTACCACAAACTCCAAAATTGGAGTTAACAACTTTCCAAACCAAACAAGATGTTAACTACCCTAGATCACATCTAAACAACCTAAGATCACATAAAATATGATATTTAAAGTTAGTTTGGATGAAAATCTCATATAATCTTGGCCTCAATACAATTTTATTTTTGACCTTATTAATGCCTCCTTGCAAATTACAAACATTTGAATATTTGAATGGATAAATTTTTGGAGGGGAAACTTGTCCAACAATCTTAGGACACCTGAACACCCTAAAGATCTCTTCAAACATGTTTGTCTCTCCTTGATGCTCTTGCATCAGAGTACCACACTAGAAAAGTTTCATGGAATCCTGTCCATGTGTTTTCATCCTGCTTATCTACTTCTTAATCTTGGTTCTTCTTTGTTTAGGGATTTTCTACCTTTGCTCCATGTTTGCTTAGTGTCCTCTCTTTTATTTTTTCTTGGTGCTCCTAGATCCCATATTCTCCTTTGGGATACTTGACCTATATTGATTTTTTGACTTTCTTCTTCCTTCTAAGCATTGGTGTTGTTATGGATATGGCTCCATGTCTCCTTTTATGGTAACAATGATCTTACCAACCCTATAATTATTTTAATTTTGTTCCTATGTTCTTCTTTTTCATGGAAAATCAAGATTATTCCCTTAACATTCATTAATTTAAAATGAAAATCAATCCTTGCATTTTCTTTATAAATCTTTACATACTCAATAAAAAAACACATAACCATTCACTTACATTTAGGCATTCAACTTGCCTCTATTTTTATTGTTCCTTTTTTAAAGTTTTCAAGTTTCCACCTTCTCTTTTGCTTGATTTGAGTTGATCATTGAGATTAACATGTTGTTTATCTCCACATTTTGTTATTTTCCTAGTCACTTGTTCTTTTAAGGTTATTTTTGGTGTCTTTTTAAGGACTCTTTGTTCAAGATCCTACATTTCTTTGTTTGATCCTTAATGTGGTTGCCTTTTATTTCTATTTTGGCCACCAATCATCTCAAGAGGCTTCTTAAAAACTATTGTTTCTTGTTGTTTATCTACACATACAACACTAAAAGCAATGTTAGATAGAAAAATTTGTGTTTCTAGTGTTTCTTCCACTTACTTCATCACTATTTCATTCTCCTCTCCACTTGTGGCTACTTCATAAGCATTCTTCACCTTGTTAATGCAATTGAAATCATCAAAATGGATTTTTAACTCCTTTGCATGACTCAAAAATTCATTTGACTCTTTGACTACCAACTCCATCTCATCTTGCTAGTCATGTTTGTTTCCATCATCTCTTCTTGAGAGATTTTCATACTTTTGGATGCTCTCATGAATATTTTATTGTTCACTTCTCTTTATTATGTTTAAAATAATAAGAACATCATCCTTCCCTTCTTCCTTAAACAAATCAAAGTAATTTGATAATTTATCAATAACATATTGTTTGCCATACCTCTCATTTGAGGTTTCTTAGAATCTCAACCTCACAATTTAATCTTGTGATCTATTTACAAAGCTTCCAAATGCCCACACTTAATTTTAAATGGCTCTAGGATGAAATGGGGATGATGTTTCCCTCATGTTCTCTATTCTGTAACCTAAATTCTACCTTTTAGCAACTCTTCATTACTTCTTTGCTTGATGATACAATTTGTATGCTTACCTTGTTTCCACCAATCATTTCTCCATCCATTTAGTCATGATAAATTACTCTATTTGAGATATTCAAATCCTTTATTTTTCCTTCAACCTATTCATTAGTCAATTCATGCTTAAAATAACGAGAAAGCTCAACACTTGAATGCATATTTACCTCTCTTTTAGGTTATTCTTTGCTAATACATTCAAATAGTGTATTTGATGGTAGCTCTTATGTTGTAAAGCACTCTTCTAAGCCTGAAATCTTATTCATTATATATCCTTCACCAATTTGGTGTATTTTCCTCTTCTTTGTTATTGCCTATAATCTAAGTTCTACACTTTCTTCATTATAACAAACAATCAAGATGTTTTGTTAGTCAATTATCAACTCCTCCTATACTCTAGCTATCAAGATGTCTTTCTCTTTTACTTAATAGAATTTGCATTCTTCAAGTTCACTAACTTTCTCTCCCATTTCCATTTATGCGCTCTTGTTTAGCTTGTCTCTACATAACTTATTCATCTCTATATTTGTCTTCATTTCTCTCTGCTAATCATCTATTAAAATAGTATGTTGTTACTCTTTACATTGTCTAATACCTTCTTCAGGTGTTTAAATCTTCCTTATTGCCTCCATGGTCATCACTATGCTCTTCTCTTTGTCATCTTTGTGAGACTCTATTTTTTGCACGCTTTTACTTAGAGTTTTACTCTACATACTTGTAAAAACACACATAGATAATTGATTAGTTTTAAATTCTAGAATTTCTCAAGTCTTTTTAGATGCACTCAACATCCTTTCATTATTTTTATAGCCTTTTTTTCTCTTTAACACTTTCCAAAAGGCTTGTTTCTCCTTTACTATGCCACCTTCTTACTCTATTGTGATTATGTCTTTCTTCCTTCATCTTCTCACACTTTGTGTCAACTGATCCTTTATCTATTAGACTATCTACTTGGCCTATGACTCCTTGTTGTGTCTTATTTATTGATACTCCTTCCATACCTACATTCATTTCAGAAAGGTTAGAAATATATTCTTGAGGATTTTTTACCTTCATTATTTCTACCTTGACTAGCAGGTTTAGTTCTTCAACAAGGAATTGATTCCCTTCTTCCCTCATCATGCCTTCACTCATTCTTGTCTTCAACCTTTCATGTGTTCTTAACCTCTTCTCTTTCTCATGTATCAATCTCTCTCCACTTGAGCTTCTTTTACAATATTCCTTCTTGATTTCCATGCCTACTTGCATGCCTTCTTGACAAGGTTTCATCAACCTTTGTACCTCAATAACATGTCGTTGACTTGCACACTTCTTCATCTTTATGCTTCCTACATGCATTTTGACCTTTTTATGCATGATAGCTTTTTCTAATCTCTCTTTATTTATCAAATCATGTAATAAAATAGGAATTTGTACCTTATCTTGCTTATTTACTTGGTTGTGTTCAACATCTCCTTGCATCAAGTCTTCAAGGATTATGTTCCACATTATTTTTTCTTTATTCAATGGTTTTGTCATGAACACTTGAACCTAGTTCTTTGCCTTTCATAGAAGTTATTTATAACTAAATACCATGTTCCTTCTCTCATTCTCTACATGTTGATCTATCAATGGCACCAATGTATGCCTCTTTCCATCTTTCTCCAAAAAGCATTCATTTAACCTGCCATTGTATACTAGTCTTCTATCATATTGTCAGGGTCTACTCAGGAGTAGATGACGCACATCCATAGGTATCACATCACATAAGACTTCATCTTTGAGGCTGACAATCTAAAATGGAACTCTACATTATTATTTAACAAGAATATGATGGTTTCTCTAAACCCAAGCCACCTTGTAGGGTATAGGGTACACTAATCTTCTCAAACCCAACTTAATAACCATTTAGTTTGAAACTATGTTATCAGTGCTTCCATTATCAATGATAAAATTATATCACTTACCTTTTGTTCTACATCTAGTCTTGAAAAGACTCCTTCTACATGATATCTCTATAACTTTTTCTTATTTTCGTAAAAGAACTATGCTTACCAATAAAGACTCTCCTTGCCTCTAATTATTAATTTGATCTATCATCTTCTTCTTATATAAACATATATCCTCTATTTTTTTCATTCTTGACCCTATACTCTTGATCTCATGCTCCATGCTTTTCTAAGCACCCATAAGGTCATCCATTCTTGTCATCAATCCTCCTTGAATCAACTCCATAATCCCTTACAATGATGGCTTCCCTATTTTCACCATGATGTCTATCTCAATAAGATCTCAATATCATTCAGTTCTAGATCTTCCTAATTCTTACAAAGCTTTACTCTGTTGATGTCTCCTTCAAATGGCTTCTTTGGATTGTGCTTGATAGTACCTATTTTAATCTTCTTATACTTTGACATCTTGCTTTGACTTAGTTCTTTGGCTCTGATACTAAAATGGTGTGGATGATATTACCTTTAATGGTGTGTTTAATAACACTATCAAGTTCTATATTTTGTGGATCCACTTCATAATTTATTACAAGGTGTTTTGCTTAAACCACTATTTGTGATAGCACTTAACTCATCACATGAAACTATGTGTAATACATTATGGACACTTTACACACTATAAGACACTCAATACTCACTCAACCTACTTATTTACAACTAGAAAAAGTCTTTTGAATGATCAAATTGAGTGTAATAGGCCATGAGACCATACTTGCCTTGTTGAGGGTGTTATGCACTTGTAGCCCTATTTTGACCGACATTTCCCCATATTTTCCCTTACACTCATAATATAACCCTAAAAATAACAATTTGGATACCCATTTGAGAGATGAAAAACATAGGTGAAGATTAGTTTGGGTTCCTTTGTATAGAATGCAAGTATCATGATATGGTACATACCTAATTAGGCCTCCAAGTGCACTATTCTAGAGGGTATAGAGAGGATGGGGTGAATTAAATGGTTAATATTCATAAAAATAGTCTTAAATTACATTATAAGACTAGTAAACAATAAATATAGCCACTCTTTATTCAAAATCATGACAAAATACCTATATGTCAGTCCTCTTAGGCCTACAAGGGCTAAAATATGGACAACACTTAGACAATGATCTTAACATTTGATTTAGAACCTAAAATTTTGAAAATTATTCCTATCCATAGATAAAAACAATTTTAAAAATATTTAGTATTTTTCACCATACCATTCTTTGAGAACATTGAAGCCTTAGTTTGGGCCTAGTAGACCTTCAAATGAGTCCACATGGTGAACCAAGACGAGTTAAGACCCCAAATAAACTGTATTGGTCTTGTTTTAAGATCCTATAACTATATGAGCACTCAAAGTGAAATGATGGACCATATATACCTCTAATTTCAACTTTCACCTTGTTGTCCTTATTTCTTACAGTCACAGTCTTGAATGAAAACTAGTAAAAACTCCAATTTTCATCTCTTTAATGCTTTATCTTCTCATTGCACATCTAAAACAAAATGTTAAATTTTTTAAGGTGAAATAATCACTCACCAACACTAAAAATCCTAATTTAGACACATAAATCTCCATTTTAGACCTCTACAACAAACTCCAAAATTGGAGTTAACCACTTCCCAAACCAAACAAGATGTTAACTACCCTAGATCACGTCCAAACAACATAAGATCACATAAAATATGATCTTTAAAGTTATTTTGGATGAAAATATTATAAAATCTTGGCCTTAATACAATTTTTTTGACCTTATTAATTCCTCCTTGTAAATTACAAACATTTGAATATTTGAATGGACAAATTTTTGGAGGGAAATCTTGTCCAACACGCAAAAAACACCTAAACACCCTAAAGATCGCTTCAAACATGTTTTTCTCTAATTTATACTCCTATATCACTAATGTATTAGGTTTAATGATTTAGGGTTTAGGGTCTTGGGTTTAGGTATATTATTTTGTGTGCATGGTTCAGGGTTTATGGCTTAGGGTTTGGGGTTTCGGATTTAGGTTTCAATGTCTAGGTTTTAAGGTTTAGTTATTAGGGTTATGTGTTATGGATCTAGGGTTAATGGTTTAGGTGTAAATATAGTACACTAGGGTTATTAGCTACATTCATGTCCAATATTAGTGACCATATCATGACCACATGAAGATGTCATGTATGAGTGATCAAATACCTACATGTAGTACCATGTATGTGGTAGATGTAATGTATGAATGATTATATCATTACAATATATATGATATAGGTTTCATGTTCTATGCTATTCATTTATTAATATTGATATAACCATTAATTAAAGGTCATTTTCTATGTTGAGAACAAGTTTGTTAAGAAGATTCCAAGGCAAAGATATCAAACTCCAAGTATAGTACATCTCCAACTTTGTTGATTGAGTGTAAACCTCTTATCAAGGTCCAATGTTATTATATAAACACTATATAATACTTAAAAGTAAATTTATTCACATAATTTTAAGGTTAAGCCAATTTAATATCCTTCTAAGTAAGTATATTAGACCATCTGAACCTAAAGAGTTGAGTTTCCATTGAATTCAAATTCTTAAGAAAACAATAAAGGAAACTAATTTCTTATCCTCAGAGATAGTCTCCATACATCTTAATAAATTTTTATAAGAATCCTTTGATGATATTAAATTAATAACACCTTTTCTAGATCAAACACACCTATACACAATACTATAGTAGTGCTTAGAACTTATTTAACTTTTTGGGCACTTTGGTGATATAATTGGTATCTTCAGTTTGTGTAAAGACACTTATGATTCTTGTATCATTATCTTGATATTTTCCAAGTTTTTTTTAATTTGAATGAGTCAAAAAAAAAGGTAGTTATAGACATATATATCAAGTCCTTAAGAGGTATAATTTGGCCTAATAGGCCTATAAAGGGTCGAGGTGTTGTCATCTATGTTTTGAGATGAATTTGTTCATGCACTAAGAAGCTTGAGTTAAATAATTGGTGAAACCCTAATATTATTGTTCAAAGTAGTGAGAATGTAAAATTGAGTGATTTAGGAATCGAACAAGGGTTGTACTTGAAATTAGATTACTATTTTAGGACTGAGCACCCTACTTTAAGTCATTGAAAGTTTTTTTTGATCTGAATACAAAGGATAAGAAGTCAAGAGATAATACTAAATAATAAGGTCATTAGTATTTCAACACCAATACTCAGAAGACCTTTTGTGATAGACCAAGAGATACTATATGGTTAGGAAGAGAAATAATTGAAATCAAGTTTCTAAAGGACCTTGAAGTAGACCACATTGAATAAGTGGAACACTTAATTTGAAACCAGTAGGGAATAGTAAATATCAAGATATGGCTTGTGTATTTAGGTAGGGCATACTCCTTGAAATCAAGCCATGGCTTAGTTATTTAATTAGGTAGAGCATACTCAAGCAGATAAAGTAGATAGTGAATACTTAAGAAGGTAAAATAGACATGTAATCCTCAATGGTATCTAGATCTATTACATATGTAACATGATTTGTAACCTTGTTTCTCATTCTATTTTTTGATCATAAAATTTTGTAATCTAAGTATTTGATGGAATGGAATTTTAAAAACTATATCTAAATGGTAATTCATATAGGTCCGTAATCAATTTTAGAACATGCTGAGTGGCCCTAATTTTTTATATTTAGTAAAATAATTTTAAAGTATAAGAAAACATTCTGAGTGGCCCTAATTTTAGAACATGCTGAGTGGCCCTAATTTTAGAACATGCCGAGTGGCCCTAATTTTTTATTTTTGTTTACATTTTATATTATTATACATAACATTTTTTTTACTAAATCTATTCTTTCAAAACCAATACCTCTAATTTCAAAATAGAAAACAATTACATGTCTTTCAAAAGATTGATTACAAAATAAATATGGGTTGCAAAGGGTGTACACCCTTTGAGATACAAAGGGTGTATGCCCTTCAGGTTCGGGACTGACCCTTAATGTATTTTACATTGTTTTTTTTCTAAAGGGAATACGCTCTTTACATAAAATTCTTTTTATTTTTTATTGTGTCACATTCCCCCCCCCCCCCCAAACTTTGTGTATCTACCCCTAGAACATATCCAGATTACATTGCTTTCACAAAAATCAAAGAATTTTAGTAGACAAAATAAGCTAGAATTTGTAAAAAATGAGTGGAATTTAATCTTACGATAAGCATAGCCAAATCCAATGTTTAACCAACCAATCTCACAATTGAAGACATCATTCCAAGGTTAAAGATAATAGTTTCATAATTTAGCAACATAAGGACATGAAAAGAAAACATGTTTAATAGATTCAACTTCACTACAAAAAGAATAAAGAGTATTAGCAAGACCATAATTATTCAAAATAGAACCAACAAGCAACATGTTATACATTAGTAACCAATTAAATTAATACTTCTTAGGTTCAAGACAAGAAGCCCAAATCACATAAAACCTTATAGACCAAGCATGCAAAGGATCAAGCACAAACCAAATATAATTGAGGGTGAGGTAGGGGACATTGGACAAGGAGAGTTTCTTATAAATCATCTGAGATGTATACTTAAGTAGAGGTAGGCCTTTTTTCCACTTCACACTATCCCAGAACTCACCCTCATCTTCTATGAACACCATGTTGTTTCCCCCCTTAAGTTTTGTTTGTAACAAGCTAAACATTCTTCACTGAGAATTTGGGAACTAAAATTATCTTTGAGCTCTGACCAAGAATCCCATTCTACATGGGAGTAGAGATCCTTAAAGATTTTAAACCCCTTAGTGTACCAATCAAAGGTAGAGCATCCCCTCATGAGGGCCAGTAGAGTCCTAGTAACACTCAAATTCCACCATATCGATCTATATCCCTAACATAAAATCCCAAACTAGCTGAGGACCTATATATCAATAATTAAGGGCTTAGCATCATCCTAGGAAAACCAAATAGATGCAAATATAAGTGAGCCAACAACTTTTATTGTAAAGGGCCCTATGAGTAGATCAACAATATTTAACTCTTTCTAGTTTGGATTTTCTTTTGAAAAGCTTCTCAAAATATTATTCCTAACTAGGAAGTTATAGGGCTCATTACCAATGAAGGCTTTGACAATCCACTTAACTACCAAAAATATTCCTTACAGTTGAAATTCCTTTAACCCCAGTCCACCAATGTTTTTGGACAAGCTTTTTCTTCCCCCTTTCCCATATAACCATAGGAAATATCTTATAATTCTATGGATCATGTTGACTTGTGTTTTACCAAAGAGCCAATATGAGGCATAGCATATACTTTATGGAGAGAGAACTTTCTAGTAGACTTGAATCCTTCTTGGTGAAGACAATAGATAACCTTATCATTTAACAATTTTCTTATTGATTTATCAAAAATCCATTCCCACATAATTTTGAAGGAGGGTATTAAGGAAAATAGAATACCCAGGTCTCTAACCATCTCATCTTGTCCTTTTAAATTCCATCCAAATGAAGCCAACCATTCAGGTGGTTGTTCATGCCAGCATAAAATCTAGGATTTATGCATTGTAAATATAGATCTAGAGGTAGATCATTAGATATCAATCCTCTTTGCAACCTGAGCCAAATTATTTTACTCCAAAGTGATAAATATTGATGTATCATTGGCAAATAGGGCATCCATTAGGGAATCATTATTTGGGAGTGAGATACCTTTAACTAGAGGCCCAATGTTTGTGAACCTAAAAAGGTAATAAAATGCATCTATTGCCAAAACAAAGAGTTATGGGGTGAGTGGAAATCCTTTCCTAATGGATACTTGAAGCACAAGATAGTCTATCAGCTCACCATTGACTTTAATTATGACTAAAGCATCTTTGAAGAGAACATTTACCATTCTATAGAATCTATCCTGAAATCTAAAGGCACACAACATTATCTAAATGAAAGGCCACTCAATTATATCATAGGCTTTCTCAAAGTCAAGCAAGATAATTCATACATCCTAGTTTGAATATATTTCTAGGTACATTCCTTCCTAACTAGTGATTATATTATCCAAAATGTATCTCCCTTCAACAAATTCAATTTGAATCTCTGAGATAATAGAGGGCAGAAGTGAAGACAATCTCCTCACAAGGATATTTATCAAAATGTTATAGGAGATGTTAAGGAAGGTAATTAGTCTCCAATTTTTAACTTATGATAAATTACCATCCTTTGGGATAAGCTTAATCACCCCTTTATTAATGTCTTAGCCAAGTATGTTGATAATAATGGCCTCATTAAATACCTGTAAACAGTTCTTGGTAATCCATTCCTTATTAACTTTGTAGAATTTAGCAAGGAATCCATCCACCCATATGCCTTGTGAGCTTTTAATGAGTCAATAGTATTTTTTATTTCATTGAGTGATATGGCTACCTTTAACAAAGATGCTTGAGTCTATGACACCTTCTTAAGAATGTATGTCTCACATAAAGCCTGGTTCTATTTAATACACTCATTAGACTCATTAGATAAAAAAAGTTAGAAAATAAATCAATAAATGCTCCTTTTATGTTAGCTTTATCATGTACATTATGCCCATTGACTTTTATTCCTTTGATCATGCTTCTTATGTGCTTAGCTTTCAAAAATCTAAATAAGATTTTAGAACCTCTATCTCCAAGCTTAAGCCAAGTTAATCTAGAACAGACTTGCACCACTCTAGCAATGTACTGTTATGACTGACAAGCTTAGTGCTTCAAAAGGTTAAGAGCTTAAATAACAGCCCCATTGGTCAGGTTTAGCTACAACGAGCCTTTAGCTTGGATGAGTTTCTCTTGAGTATCCCTTGTAATATTTATGTACTTTTTTGCCTTGATTTGTCCATAGGTCCTTGCAAAGTTTTTTGTAATTTTAATATTACAATTCCAATGGTATACATTGAAATTGAAGTTATACACAAATTTACAAATATTCTAAGAAGCTTGCAGGCCCTCCAAACATTACTTGTCATCTATATGTGACACATTGAATTTATAAATCCCTTTGAAGTCTGAGGCATCTTTCTTCTCCTCTTAGACCAATGAAAATTTCATTTCAATAGGGTGGTGGTAAAACATAGTAAAGGGTAACATAGTCATCATAATACCATTATTGACCATATCCACAACAAGTGTCTCCATATTCAAATGAAATCTGTCAAGCCTTTAGTACTACCTTCTATTACTACTCTAATTATTGCATCATGTATACCAAATTCCTCTACTAAGGCTTGTACCCTTCAAGAGAGGATATTCGATTCTATGTATTCTTTTGAACTTATAACAAAAAAAATCTCATTTATTTTCCATGCAAGGTGATCACCTCTATTTTATCCTCTTTATCTTTCACCATGTTGAAATCTCCTCTAATTATGCAAGGGACATTTTTAAGATTTATGACCAACCAATTACATAGGTCAACTTAGTCCCAATAGTCATTGGGGGTGTATATATTACAAAGGCCAAAGGTCTATTTTTTTCATTCTATTAATACCTAGAGTACTGTATTGCAGGAAGATACACCATGATCAACAATGCAATCCTTCTACCAAGGGATAATCAAAATAGAGGGGCCCCTTTCCCTCTTTCATTATTGGTGTATAACTAAGGATCATTAATCTAGATGAAGTTCAAGAGTAAGGATATCTAGGTATTAATAGCCTTTACTTCTTGAAAGAAGATAAAATATAGATTATCTCTCGATAGTCTAAACTATCTTATCACTAGTTTTCTATCTAGGGATTCCAACCCTCTCACATTCTAGCTGAAAATATAGATATATAACCTAGGGTGATAATTAGAGGTCAATTATATTGACCATGGGTCTTATAACCATTATTGTATAACTTGGTAAAACAATTTGGAACTTTATTCTCCTTGTTGTTCATTTTAGAGGGGGGTTCCTGAACATTGTGGAGCATCTCTTTAGAGAACTTTTTTTCTCCTTGGGCATGGTGTGTTCAACTAGGGTAGGGCTTGAGTCTGATTTAAGATTTTTGCCTCCACCTTTGGACATCTAATCATCTACCCATGTAGATTTATTTTTCACCAAAGGATCTCTATCTAATAAATCCATCTCACTAGTGGGAAGATCATAATCCTCTTTCTCTATAAAGATATCCATCTACATGGCTACACTAGAAGGCCTATTGGGATTTCATATAGGTGAATAATTAGAAGATAAGTTGTTTTGAGTAGGATTATCAATAAGGATAACCACATATTCCTTTGAGGGAGGGTCCTCAAAAATTTTATTCTCTAGAAAAGCTTCATCCAAGCTATTAGGGAGGTAGTTTATCAAGCCTGATGAGGGATTATCAATATCAAGATACAATGGATTATGCACTTGAGTTTTAAAAGAGGGTCCCTCTAACTCATAATCACCTTGATTTTTAGGTCTATTTGTGTCAATAGTCTCAATAGTGGAAGCACTATCTTTCAACGGTACACTATTAAACAAAGGATTATCATACACTTGCAAATTATCCAAAATAGTTTCATATTTTGGGGTGTCCTTTTATTTTTTTTTGTTAGGGATATTACTTTATTAACCAATAGCAAACAATTTTTACTAATATATCCATCCTTTTTACAAAATAACAATCATTCAATCCACCCAAACCTCTGAGAGTGAAAGTGTGATATTTTCCCTTAATTTTAAAGTTGAGTGATTTTAGGAAAAAATCCAAGGGCTCTAAAGAGATTAAAACCCTAGCATTCATATGTGTAATGGATCTTTTGGTATACTCTATTTTTAATACTTATCCAATGGGTTTTAGTGCTTATGAAAGGAAATTCCATATCTAAATTGATACTTCCCTAATATCTACCCATCTGGGAGAAGTTTTGAAAACAAGGTCATTATAATCCATTTTTCTGTTCTAAGGGATTGCTTTGAAAATAGATTGACTGACATTCCAAATGGGATTACTAATTTCCCTATATTTCATATTAGAGTTTTTAAACAAAATCATGAAAACCCTTGTTTGTATCATCTTAAATATATATATATATATATATATATATATATATATACAAACCTGGTCTTTTTTCCTGAATAGAATTTAACCAATTATCAAATAAATTCCTAGAAGGGAGTGCATTCTTATTTAAGCAAACAAAGAAAATCCATATATTTTTAATCATGGTTTCCTCTTAATATAAGTTAGATTCCATGTAAATATTTATAATAATGGTCAGGGTCTTAGAAGGACTAAGGAGCTTACCGATTTGGTCTTCCCTATACTACAACTCATCAAAGTCTTCCCTGCTCACCACAAACTCTGCTCCTTCTGAGTGCTTTGTCACTTCCTTCTACCATATAATTTTTTTGAATAATCATTTTGGAGCTTCAGTCTCTTCAACTTCCACTTGGTCTAAGTTAATGAAATTTCTCTTATTATTGCATCCTTTATCACCCCACATAACATCACTTGATTCATTAAAATCAAAATGCCTCCCCTTCTCCACATGCTCAAACCCATAAAATCTAAGGGTTTATATAAATATCCTTAATTAATACATGACCCTTTGTACTCTTGAAAGGTAGTGGAAATAATGACTTGGGAAGGACATACATGGAAATCATGTGCCCTAGCTTAGACAACAGAGACACCACTGAACACAACACAAACACAAGGTAAACTAAAAAACACACACACACACACACACACACACACACACACACACACACACACACACACACACACACACACACACACACAGAAGCTTAGAGATCTGTAATGGGGAGATAAAGAGTCATCCTCAATTAATGGTGCTTCAAGCTTTCTCCTTGTGGTTTTCCTTGGTCACCTTTAACTCCTTGGTTCCTATTGCTTCTATCTTATTTTGTGCTAGAGGTGGTCTTTAATTTTTGCATTCATATATATATATATATGAATGCAAAAATTAAAGACCACCTCTAGCACAAAATAAGATAGAAGCAATAGGAACCAAGGAGTTAAAGGTGACCAAGGAAAACCACAAGGAGAAAGCTTGAAGCACCATTAATTGAGGATGACTCTTTATCTCCCCATTACAGATCTCTAAGCTTCTCCTCTATTCAATCCCCTCACTTTTCTTATTGAAAATGGAATGTAAAATGATATTAACATTTGCCTATTATGTAATATTGACAATTTATTAGTTACATTAAAAAAATTACAATTTTTTATGTTCGTTTCAAATTTTTTATTTAGTTAAACTAATGTACAAAATATGTTGGTAAGGATGATATTTTCTAATCACATATTAAATAGTAAAATATTATTATTCGATAAATGTAAAGCTCAGACCACATTTGAAGGAAATCTATGTGATTGATAATATTAAAAAAATATGTTCCTAGTTCTATGTTGTAATTGGGTTTTCTATTTTAATTTTCTTTTTTTTCAACCCTTTAGTGCTTAAAATGTTCAATTGAACATCATATATCCACATCCACAAATCCTACTTGATCATTTTCCACTCTATTGTGTCATTTGAAGGATGGCTTGATTATAGGCAATAACATTAAATAGAATATTAGTGACCCGTAAGAATTCATGAGAACTAAATAGAAACAATCTAAATTGAACCCATTGACCCATACGAGGAGTTCAAACTTGTTTCAGAAGTACACCCAAAAAATCATCCAAAAAAATTTAATTTTCAAATTTAAAATAGCATAGCTAAAGTATAAATAAATATAATAAATACCAAAAGAAACATAATCTTATTAAAATTCTCTAAAACTTGAATCAAGTTGTGACATGGTGATGGGATATGGATTCTAGAATTTAAGATGCTAAAAAATAAGTGGCATTGGGAAATGGTCATGTTTTAACTTAATATAATGAGTTCCACTATCAAGCGATCACTTTAATTTGAAAAAAAATGGAATTGGAAGGGAATCCATCTATTTTAAATTCTTGACTATACTTTTCTTATGAATTTGACTCTTTAATTAGTATAATTAGATACTTAGGAGTTAGTTAGTACTTGTTTTTAAAGCCTGATGCAAGGATTTACACATAACATTAACAATTTTTTTTTTTAGAAAGGCCACAGAGCCTCTCATGCAAAAAGGCAACTCAGTCATAAGCCATGAATTATTTTACTACACATTCAAAAGTTCCAAGCCACACATGTTACTTTCATGTTGGACTGGACATAGTTTCTATTTCATATTTCCACCAATGATTTCTTACTGTTAGGTTTTATTGCTTCTTTCTTTAATACTCATATAATGATTTTCTCTATTCTCTACTATGAAAAGTAGTGGGTTCCTAGATGAGAAACATTTTCATTATTTTTATGTCATCCCTACAATTCATGGTATAAAATATTTCCATCAATTAACTAGAGTTAGTTATGAACACTAGGAAGAATGGCCATGAGGTTGAAATGGTTGATAGGCAAAAATGTTATATCAACATAGAAGGTTATATGGATATAGAGATGTCTAAGTGTTGAGAAATAGATGATGATCAAGAGATTGGGCTACACATGTGTGATGACTCAGGCCATGAAAAATACTAAACACTTCGATATGGAAAATTCAAATAGACTGCAACAAGCTCAATATGAAGGATCTTCATAAGATGATAGTGGTTGGCAAGTAATGTGCCTTCCAATCTAACTATATGTCACACCTACCCATGCCAACATGACTTTCAATCTAACTATATCTCACACCTACCAATCTTCCTTTTATTATATGTATAGACACTTAACCAAACACAATGTTACAACATTATAAATGCAAAATAATGAAATATGAATCAAATGGAATGCTACAGCATTTACAAACTTTAACTTACTTAATCTTGCATAACTATGAAATACTTACAATATTCTTCATGATATAGAGGATCAACAAATTAAAAATTAAAAAATATTAAGTAACTGACAACTCACTAATTTCAAGTTAATAACCAAAATGATGCCTTAGTATACATATTAAATCATGCCTTACAAACATTTAATAAAGGGTGGAATAAATTACAAATTCTAACACTCCCTCTTAATTTCTTATATTGGCCATTAAAATATCTATTACTCTTAAATTATGCCTCAAATATTCAAAGTTATATTTTTCTAGTGACTTTATGAAGATATCTACTAGCTCGTCTTTAGCTCTATGAAATGTTAATTTTATTTCACCATCTTCAACTAACTCACGTATGAAGTGATAATGAATTTTTATCTACTTGTTTTGTCCATGAAACACTAGATTCTTGATATTGAAGACATATTATCACAAAGTATTATTGTGTCATCTATTTGTTCCTTCTTTAAATCAGCTAGGACTCTCTTTAGCCAAATAGGCTGACATGCTACTGTATTTGATACAATGTATTCACATTTTGTTTTGGAAAAAGAAACTATGGGTTGATTCTTGGATTCCTAAGAAATATATCATAAACCCATGTGAAACACATAACTTGATGTGTTTTTCCTATCTTCTATACTACTTGCCCAACTATTATCTCTATAGCTAACTAAATCAAAACCACTTGATGTAATATAAAGAATGTTATCATTCTTGATTCCATTGACATATCTTAAAATTCTCTTACATGATTAATAATTTTCATCCTTAGGTTTTTCCATCAATCCATAAATGAGACTTACTACATACACTATATCAAGCCTAGATGTTGTCAAATACATGAGGATACTTACCATGCTCTAATAAAGTTAAATTTACCTCATTGTTGCAACATTCCTTACTCAATTTGAGACATGTAATAGGTATTATTATTTTAGGCTTGTAGTTCAAAATTTGGAACCTCTTTAATATTTGTGAACATACTTAGACTGAGAGATGAATATGTCATGATTTATTTGTTTTACTTATATACCAAAAAAATACCTTAACAAACCTAAGTCTATCATTTCAAATTCCCTTTTAATTACTTATTTTAACTCAATAATAAAAGCATCATCATTTCCTTTGAATATTAGATCATCTACATGTAACACAAAATTAAAAATCTTACCATGGCTCTCCTTGACATAAAGTGTGGGCTCACCACTACTTTTTCTGAAATCATTTATAGTAAAGTATGAATCGATTCTACTATATTAAATCCTTAGTGCTTACTTAAGCCCATAGAGTGTTTTATTAAACATATACACCTAATTTTTGATTTAGTACTTCATATCTAGGTGGTTTCTCAACATATACTTCTTTGAGTATTACATTAATGAAGGTAGATTTCACATCCATTTGATATACCTTCCACTTAAGTTGGACAGTTATTACTAAGATAATTTGTATAATTTCCATTCTTGTAATAAGAGTAAAAGTCTCATCATAGTCTCTATCAAGATATTATTTGTATCCCTTGACAACCATTATTGCTTTGTACCTATCAATTTTACCTTTTATTGTGATCTTGGCTTTGTAGACCCACTTCACTATAATTACTTGTTTACCCTTGGGTAAATCAGCTAATTCCCATGTTTTCTTTCTCTCTAGTGCATCTACTTCCTCATCCATGGCCTTACACCATTTATCTTCTTTCAATGCTTCTTCAAAACATGCAGGTTCATTTTGAGAAAATAAAGTAAAATTCAAATTTTCATTAAGATCATCATACATTGAGTCATCATAAATATCCCTCAAGCTCCTTACCTTTCTAGGCATAAGGGAAGGAAGAGTTGAATTTGAACTACTACTAGAGTTACTTGACTGAGGATTATGTTATGAAGGTGATGGAGGTGTTGCCAATAGTTCACCTTATTGATCTATGGTTGGTTAAATTTGAGCATCCTCATTTTCATAATCCATGATTATTATTTCTAAGATACTTGAGGTAGTGTAAATTGTGCTATCCCATGATTCATTCTAAATGAGTTTGACATCCCTACTAATTACAACCACCTTTATAACAAGATTAAACAATATATATTCTTTAATGTCTTCACAATATCTAATGAAAATACACTTTTCTCCTTATCATTAAATTTATTCCACTATTCCTTTTGGACATGTGCACATGTCACACAACCAAATATTGTTAGATTCTCAACACTATACTTTTTATTTGTTTACAATTCCTATGGAGTCCTATTCTAAATGGTCTTTGTGGAACACTTGTTTGAAAAATGCACTAATGTTGCTATAGCTTCACCCTAATATTCTTTTGAAATTCCCTTGGATTTCAACATGCTTACAACCATCTCTTGGATGGTCCTTTTTTTCTACTCCATTTTTTTTTGGAGTATATCTACTTGTGAACTGATTTTTAATGCCTTCATTCTTACCCCAAAACTAAGGTTACCAATATAACATTATCTAATCCTATTCATCCACCTCTAATTTTATTTTTCTTCTCAATACTAGCCTCATCATATATCATTCACTTCATGTATGAAATTTAAAGGGCATAAGCAACCTAAAAGATTTGATCACATTCCCAAAGCCATCCAACCCAATCACATTCATTTTAATGTTCACAAAATTGATAAGGAACTTTGTCTCCTTATCATCATCGACATAAAGGGAGCTTAGAATTTTTTCTTTACCTAATTAGAGAACCTTAAATAACATTGTGATGTGACAAATATTTTATGATTCCTTCATGAACATCCTATACCACCTATCATCCAAAACCCTATTCCTTAAATTAATCAACCAAATCCATATATTTTCCCATCCATCTATCCATTATGTTGATTATTATCAACCCAACCTCTATAAGTCAAGTGCGTGGGTTAGCGTGTTACTTTCCATGTGTATATAAATTGGTGAATATGATTTTAAAAGATTATCCTTTTGAATTTATCCTTTTATTCTCTTCTTTATCTTTATTCTCCGTCTTTCTCCCTCATTCCATTTATCATCATTATTCTATAATTTATCTTTGTAATCCATCTTTCTCCCTCTTTCCATTTATTATATGGGTACTACTATACCCCCCAAATATGTCTGGACATGATATAAGAGGATATATTGGCATAGAAAGTTATAGGAGAAGTAAACATGTACATGATAAAGCTTCTTTAGTTAGTTGAAATAAAAATTCTTCCAACCAAACCATATAATATTATCTTCATGACTATCCCAACCCTAACTCACAAACTAGGAGTGGGATACCAATCCATGAAGTGTGATACATATCAAAAACAACTAGTAATCATCCTAATTTTAATGGCATGACTTTTAATGATGGGATTAGGGCTACTCCTCACATGTAAATGTGGAACTTAGTTAGTTTTCAAAATCCAAATGTAAAAATGTGTGTTAAATATGATCAATATATTCAAATATTCAATTATCTAGAGGATGAAAAGAGTATAAAGCAAACAACTAAACACCCCTCTAACAATGACCAAAACACCTCCAACCCACCAAAAAAATTAACATTTTTTCTTGAAGATTATAGCACAAATAAATTTGTTCATTATTAATGACCTTTTCCTACAACACCTCCCATAAATTAGGTTCTTAGACCCAATGCTACATTCACTTTAAATGAGCTCATATCTGCCTTGGTGGGTCACATTCATGATTTAGAGAACAAATAACTCCCTCTAAATCAAGGAGTGAACTCTAACCCTCCTAATTAGGTTTATTCCTCCTCTATACCCATTATAAGACCGAATTACCAACCACTACATAAACCACCCTTCATGCTTCCACCACAAAAAAATTACAACACACTTTTTGCTAACTATATTTGTAACCAACACCTAGGGGATATTTTTAATCATGGATTCCCTAACACAAACACTTCTAATATCTCTCTTCCCTATCAACTTCCAAACTAATTCATATTGGAAATGTATTCAAATTCATTCCTTTCATCAATACAATGGTCAATAATCTATAGTTTTTTATTCCTCTAAGTTATATGCAACTCATGTACACTCCTCATTTACAAGCACCTAACCCTTATTCATCTAAAAAAATTCCTCCTTTTTATCACACATTCTCAAAATCACCCAACCAAATAATTACTTTCAATTTTACTCCACACTATCTTACCAAACACTTTATTTTCATCTTAATAGTTATCCGACCAAATTGTATCTAAATCCACCCCTTCAATATTATCCTATCATGGATTTGATGGTTTTAAATTCTATGGGGACATACACCAAATATATAAAATAACCATTGGTCATAACATATGAGGTGTCATTCTACCTCGTCCCCTACCTGACCTTCCCAAATTTAAAGGGTAATGATATCCCAATGCAAATATTAAAGCATATGCTATGTCTATTATGAAACTCTTAATTTTTATATGTACAATCACTAATATTGGGTGGGGCGAATTAGTTATAAAATTAATTCAATTCCAATTCCAAAACTTCAAACTCTCAACCACTCTACACAAGCATTCATGAAGCATATAAACTAGTTATTGTAATGAATAAAGGAAATTATATAGGATCAACACTCATAACACATGGATTATGTGGGAAACCTCATGGGGAATAAAATCCACTCTCAAATCTAAAAACAACTGGACTATAGTCTTATAAAATATTTATAAACAAGAAACTTTGGTGAAGCACACACTTCACAAGGAAAACCAACCCTTATTCATGAATAAGAACCCACTTGTCCTAGATGTTGAGCACCCACACAAACCCTATTATATCAAAACTACCAAAACTCATATTAATTTCCAATTTTATGGAGAAATAGTGAATATAAATTCTCTTTAACCCTTCACACTCTCTCAAGCCTTCACATACAAGCAATGCATCCAAAATAACCTTTTGGATCACTTTACATCTCTTCCCTCATACTCAATCTTAAAACCTAAAAGAACACTATTATAACATCAAAAATATGACCTATATGTCACACATATATCCCTCACACTACTTTTTTCTTCAATATATCCACCAATCATACACACCCATCTCTATGCTTTGCTTATCAACTCTAGAAACCTTCACCTTTGTTTATGTTCTTTATAGAGCCTTCATGAACATCACCTTCTCAGTCATCCATTTGACATTAATTAACCCTTAAGGATTATATTTTACTTATAATATATTCAACTTCAACCACAAAGGTTGACCATAGCTTTGATAGATCACCTTTTATCACCAACACCTTTTAATTAGGCATAAAAAGCCTTTATAGGCCCATGGAGACCTATTCATCCTTTTAGTACTTCATCAAGAAAAATGAGGAACACAAGACCCCTTCAAATCATATAGGTCAATGCCACATGACCCCTAAGATACTCTCAAATTATTACTCTCATCAATACACACATCTGCATATGTAAAACCTATAAAAAAATTTCCTTGTACATGAAAACACCATGAATGAACCAAACGTCAACTTGTAAGCAATTGTTCATACTAAAGATGGATTGGTCAAACCTCTAAAATACATAAAAATGATCTTGAATGAGTCTACACACTTTCCAATATATAATTCACCTTGAAAAATCCAAAAACCATCAATAAAAACTCAAACATCCTTATCGGGTCTTTTTTAGAAGGTCAAACCCTCAATCAAGTTTGCACCATAATAAATGTAGTTTTACAACTAGTGAAACCTTTAAATAATTTTTTCTTGGATTTCCATTGAAGTTCTCTACCAATTTCAATTTTATATCACCATAAAATTCATCCATAATTAAAAGTGGTAGGCAAAATAATGATGACTTGTTTTCCTTTATAAATTCAAATATCTTAATTCCAACGATCAATTTTTAATGCAAATTTGATTATGGAAATTGGTGAATTCTAACTAGGAGGCCAACTTTGCACTACCATAACTTTTTATATACATCATGTAAATACCTAAAATTTGAAACAAATGATCTAAGAACAAATATGAATAAACTCATTTGACCAATTTATTCTTACACCTTCACACATGTAAATGTTGATGTCATCAATCTACTTACTCAAGAAGTTATGCCGAGTTGACTAGGATAATCTAGACATTCACAAGACTATTCTAATGAATTAATTGTACTTCCAAAATTTCCCCAAGCACTCTTGACCCATCATATGACCCATCAAACATTTTCAACACATCACCAAAATCCATCACCTTGCCTAACCAAGAAAACATAGTAGGGTCCATGCATGATCACTAAGGTAGACTTTGTCATTGAGAACCATCCATACATGTTAAATCATGGACACTCATGGCCACCTTAGGGACATCATTCAGAACACCTCAACATTGATTTGGGATGAGGTTGTTGTGTTTTTTTTTTTTTTTCTAAAATTCTATAAGGAATTTACATTGATTGGTACTATCACCTCCTTGAGGTATCTACCCATTATTTTAGACAAGTCATGGTGGAATTAATTAATGCCTTTGATATCAAAAAGTTGTTGAAAATTGGCATTCAATAATTTCTTCTCATTAAATAATAAAATAATGAATCATTTCTCATTTCATTACTAGAAGGGAAAAGGTTTTATATTCATATACTAGTGTGCCAAACATGGATCAAAGATCACTATGTGATCTCTTTATTCACTCTGTTAACAAGGATATGAGAGAAGATTTCCTAAAATTCCCTTATCAATCTTATGAATAATCACTTAAAATTTATTTACAAACTGACCAAGTGGCCATTGATATTGGCTACCTAATCTATGGATCCAATGGGAATATAGTTACCCCTAACCAAAATAATGGGGATTTTTAAAATGTGAGCCAAAAAATGACAATAAAAACCAAGGCCCCAAAGTTATCAATATAAATTAGAATGCCCTCACTAACAACATGACTGATCAAACTAAAAAACCAAACCCTATAAATAATAATCAACCAAAAATAATAAGTAAAATAATTATAATGGTATGAGGAACCAATATCATCCACATATAATTCATGCAGTTTATTTAAATCATCCTCCACCATATAAAATGTAATTAAAAAACCAAAACTAAAATAAATTCCAAAACATTGACAGTTTCCCATGGTTCCAAAACTAACTCTTTTACCAAAGGAATAATCACTAGGGTTTTGTTTAACAAGGACAAAATTAGAGGCTTATAGAATATGATCCCAATATCTATTTCCTCTTTTACTAAATGGTTGTTCATGAAATTCATGCCTATCATAAGTACAACAAGTTCATTTAAATACTACTTGAGGAAAAAAAGCAAAATTTTATTGACATATTCCTCGAGAATGTAAATGAAAACCCTTGACCTCAGTTTAATGGTCTCATAACCCCTCAAAATCTATCAAAACTCTTTCCTAAACCATCAAACATGAACTACCTAGAATAAACCACAAGGTAACTTACAAAATCAACCAACTCAAAACAACCAACCTATGCTAACATACACTCATGATTTTGATGATTATAATTATATTACCACCAACCTTAATGTTACTCCTCAATTAGGGGTTCAAGGTAAGTTAAAAATTATAGGGGTGGTGGATTTATAAATTTTATAAGAAGAGAATATCATCACTCATACATAGGAATATCATCCCATAATTCCTCACCCTTTTAACATCTTTGATAGTGATGTCATCATAAAACCTATGGGAAAAGACAATTTAGTCATTGATCTTATGAAGAAATTCTCCCACATGTCATTTATTGATTTTATCAAGAATTATCTTTCTCACCATTCAGATTTACTTGATTCTATAGGGTTGGGGAACTTATCTAATGTGACATATCTACCACAATCCTAGATCAACCATATTGACCTTGGCATGTTTCCTCTAGGTCAGAGTTTGAGGGATGATGTCTATTTATTTGACCTTAGGAATATTATTCCTAACTTTTATATGGCTAGTAAGGGGATTTAGACTTGTTTTTATAAGTATATATTTATAAAAGCTATGTAAAATGACTAATGTTTGATGATGGATTAATTGTAAACATACTCTCCTTTTCATTTATACAAACTATTGGTTATGGGGAAAATAAATAATTGACTATGGCAACATATTTTGAGGCTATGATAGCATCAAGTCCACTTCAATCAAAATCATCATTCTCCCAGTTACCCTAGGTCCTAAGACCATGTTGACATAATAATATATAATCGATAAAGAAACTAATTACAACATGATCTTGGGTATACATTGGATTTTTATGATTAAGGCTATCCCTTCTAACTTTTTCCAATATATAAGGTTTCTCCATATTGGAAAGGTTTTCATTACCCAACAGGATACAAAACCCTTTGATTTTCTTCAAGCAAATATGCATAAGCAACCAAGGTTACACATTTTTTATCATTTAACCATCAATATTATGGTGAAACCCCCACATTTGGTTGAAATCAAATATACCTTGAAGCCCAAAGTGGTTGTTTTGAAAAAGTGGTTAGAACTTTCAAAAGTTCTTGTGAAAGACAAGCCTAAAGAAAATGAATTTGTATCAATAAAAAATGTAAGTGGAAATGGTCTTGAAACAATACCAATCATTTCAACCATGTCTATGGTTGAAATAATCAATATCCTAGAAATTGAGACACCACATATACTTATTTTTGACTCATGAGGATTAATAACTTATAATCTTTCTAAATCATGAAAATAAGAGGCCCAAAATGGGTTATCTAGAATATTAGACATTGACATGGTTGGGATTTCAAAAGAACAAGAGATCCCTTCAAACCATGATTATAATTCTCATCTTCTCCATGATCAATGGGCCCTTCATTATGATTGAGAATAATTATGTCTTGGCATAGAGGCAGGAGTCATCCTAATTTCCCTAGAAGGATGAATCATGCACTTATGTTTTAAATTGGACTTTTATTGTACAAAAAATGGGCTTGAATCTGAATACTTTTTTCTTTGAATGATAATTGATAAATTGTTAGGTGTACAAAATATGAATTTCCAAGGTGACTCATAATTAACCACCAACTAAGTTTTAAGGATTTATCAAACTAAATTTAACTCTTCAACTTTATAAAATGATTATGTGTGAAGTTGTTAAGGATTTTGACTTTGATTCTATTAAATCCTTCCCTAGGGAAATAAATAATCTTCATAACTAAATGAAATCTTCCTTCCTACATTTTTATCATTATACCATGATACCTAAATTAGTTTTTATAAAATCCACTAGGACATAACCCCTTGTGAAAAAAGTGTCACATGACCAAACCCTTGGTTGGATAGGGAAATATACTATCCCATTGGTCCTTGATCTAGCTAAGAATATCAAGACCATTATATAGCTCCTATGTATTTATGATGACCTCCATATTTCCATCATAAGATATTTTTTTCTCTCACTTGTTACCCTACATTTTCCTATGGAGGCAATTCTCAAGATTCTTAATACATGGTTGATGATTACGAATATTATGATGATAAATTTGATGTCATCAATGTAAAATGTGAAGATGATTATCTTATTAATGATATCAAATAATTTGAAGGTAATGCCTCCCTTATAGAGGATACCATTGACATAAATATATTGACCAAAGAAAACCCTAGAATCTTCAAACTCAAATATTCACTCTCACTACAAAATGTGGAAGATCACATAAAATTACTTATTTATCTCTTAAAATATTTTGCCTTATCTTATATGGATATGTTAGGTATCAAGCCTAAGTTAGTCATTCATAATTTGGTCACAATACTTGATGCAAACCCTATGAAATAAAATCATGAGCCAATCAAGCCCAATGTTGTGTTAATGGTGAAGGAAGATGTTATTAATATCATCAAACTAGGTTTCACAAAACCCATTTAATTCTCTAAATTGATCTCCAACATCATTCTCATTCTCAAGAAGAATGTAAAAATAAAAATATAGATCCATTTCATGATATAATAAAGCATGTCACAAAAAAACTTCCCTCTTCCTTGCATTAATGTTATAGTTGACACTATTGTTGGGTATGAGTTATTTTCTCTTATATATGGATTCTCTATATATAACCATATCCAAATTTCAGATGAAGATTAGATCAATCCCTCCTTCACTACACCATGGGGAATTTTCTTTTATGTAGTCATGCTTTTCATTCCTAAAAACACTAGGGTAATATATCAAATATCCATGACCCATATTTTACATGATATAATCCATAAGATATTAGAAGTTTATGTGGATGATATTCTAGGAAAAATAAGAATTATTGACCATTTATAGGTACTTCATACCATTTTAACATGTTTGATTAGATATGGTTTCTCCCTCAATCGATAAAAATCCATGTTTGGAATCACAAGTGGAAAAATCCTCATGTATATTATCTCTCAATAAGAAATTTATATTGGCCCAAAAAAAATTTGTATAATCTTAGACATGTTCCCCACTATTGATGAGTCATGAATTAGGTCATTTATAGGTAGGTTAGTGTCCATTTAATGGTTCATAAATGACCTTAATTATGTATTTCATCCCATCAACAATTTTTTTAATAAGTTGAGTGGATTTGCTTATACAAGTGATTGTCAGGATACATTTGAAGTGGTAAAAAAAATTCTTATGTCTCCTCCAACACTCATGGTACCCAAGTTTGACATGCCTCTCATACTTTACATTAAGGAAATTGAGGTGTCTCTCGACTAAATTTTATCCTAGGAGGATAATGATGGAAATGATCATGCCATATATTTCATTATCCATACTCTAACTGACTATAAGACATGGTAAACTTAAGTAGATAAGGAGTGTTTATTCATCATGTTCACAACCAAATAGTTTTGACATTACATATTTAACTAAGAAATAAGGGTTATAGTAACATCCCAAGTTTTATGAACATTATTAACCCAACCATCCCTTTCATGGAAGGTTGGACATTTCATCACATTTTTTAGGGAGTTCAAACTCATGTACATCAATCAAAAATATATTAAGGGACAAATCATTACTAATTAGTGGGTAGATTCTCCCTTAGTAGTTAGTGATCTCATAGATATTGATTTTTATGATGAGCTAATATGTTACATAAATAAACTTGATATTATTTCCACTCTTTGTTAAAGTGATAAAATCAACTATTTAATTGACTAAAACTTTTCCCAAGGGTACTAATTCACAGTAGAGGTAGTGCCTTTGCATCATTGCATCAAAATACATAATTCTATATGATGTTATCTATCATAAAACCATTGATGGAATTTTATGAAGGTGTGTAAAAAACAAGCTAAAATGTCCTAATTCATTTCCATAATAATGTTTACGATGGGATTTTTTATGACCACATAACTATTCACAAGATTCATAGGATGGGATACTTCTGGCCCACTCTCAAAAATGGCATCATTAATTACATGATAAAAGGTGAGAAAATTTCAATATTTATCCAATGATATTTGCATCCCTACTAGGCACTATAGACCATTTTCACCCCATGGACCTTTTCTACTTGGGGTATAGATTTGATTGATAAGTTTTATCCCACCTCCTCTTATAGTGACCATTTCGTCATCATAACCACTAAGTATCTCATTAAATAGGTATAATCCACGTATCTAAAAATTATTATTTGATTGTTTATGGATATATTCATTTTGAATCAAATCATCCATCAATTTATATTCCTATATGTCATTATCATAGATAGTAGGTCTCCTTTCAAAAAAACAAATTGAGGTTGATAAATTGTGTAATAAATTCACTATATCCCACCACACGACCTCTTTACACTATCTACAGACTAATGGCCAAGATAAGGACATGAATAAAACTCTGAATTCAATCCTAGTTAAAAAATTAAATATAATAAAAGAGGTTGACACCTAAAACTCTATCCATCACTATGGACCTACGTGATGAGTGTTTGGATGCCCATAAGAGTAATCTCATATTCTTTGGTGTTTGAATCAGAAGTTGTTCTACTAAAGGTATAAATAACTATCTTAAATATCACTCTTCGAGTTATTATTGGCTATGAATAATATATAAATACATGATTAGATAAATTAGAGGCTTTGGGTGAACACAGACTCATGACTGCACAAAATAACATTAAATATGTAGATTGTATGTGTCTATAGTAAAAAAAAATTCATGATAACATAATGTAATTATGAGACCTTATCATGAGTCTTGAAAATTAAAAGATAAAAATAAACTATAAAGTTGAAAGTTTAGACCCAACTGGCTAGGGCCTTATTTAGTGATAGAAGATTTTAAAATGGAGCCCATCAATTATGCACTTTAAAGGGAAAGGAGCTTAGTGTGTCTATGAAATATTTAAAATTTAAATTATTTTATATATAGTCACTAAATTTCACATTTCCCTTACTACATTGCATTTTCATTTGTGTACCTCTTGTATTTTCATATCAAATGTCTTGTTTGGTGATTATTTAGTTGTCAATGCACATGATAAAAACTTTCAAAATTCAAATTACTATCCCATTTCATCTTCACATTTTGTTACTATCCTATGGAAATAATTTTCAAAATTAGTATTACATTGTTTCTTATCTTATTTCTTACAATTAGAGTATACCTTTTTTTCCCTACACTTTCTTACAAAAGTTAGAAAATGTTAGCCTACAACCTAGTCAAGAAGTATGTCTATGGAAAATTCCCCTCTTAAGCTTTCATAAAGACAAAAAATATTAGAATGATAAAGAAATATTTAACCTTACTTTAATATATTAGTCTTCAATGGTGATCCCTTCTATATTACTAGTTGATTGGGGCCAAGATTTTGGGGTAAGGGCCTTACAAAACTATGTGATAAACAAAAAAATGACACTCCTATGAAAATAAAATATTATGAAAAAAAGAATAAAATCTCACTTATCTTTTTCTTCACTAAATTTTTTTCTTTATTCCTCATAGATTACTAGTTTCATGGGGTTAGTATTGGGGAGAGATACCCTTACTCGCATACATCTAGTCCTTGGTGATGATCCCATGTGTCTTCCTAGTCACATGAGACTAAGCGTGGGGGATAAAAAAGAAAATGAAAAATTAAATATAAAATAAATACTCAATTATAAATTATGAAATAAGGGTTCTTAAAAAGGGCTTGTTTGCATGTTTATGTTAAAAAGTGTAAATTAATCTAATTTACCGAATCTGCCAGGGCTAGTTACCTCTAGGTGAACCAATAAAGTTAATATTTAATGAGTTTATTAATTATGTTTTTACCCATTTTTCTTGTAAGTATTAGGTAATATTACTTTTTTATTTTATAATTTTGATGAATATTTTTCATTTTACTCATCTCATGTATATCTTGCTTTCCCTTTTCATTCCTTTGTTACAAATTAAAATCCATATGTTGTGTCAACAAAATAACTTTATCATCACCTAAAAAATTGATGTTAGTGCATGTATAGTTTTATTTATATCTATCATATTACATAAAATTCATAAATCATGTTTTCACATTTTACATATATATTCATTTCTATAGCATTATCAAAACATAAGAGCTACATGGTATATCATCACATGCATAGTCATATAAAGTTAAAGATAAATGTGTCTCAAAATATCTAAAAAAACCAAAGTTCAATGCATGTGTGTGTGTGTGTGTGTGTGTGTGTGTGTGTGTGTGTGTGTGTGTGTGTGTGTGTACTATAGTGGTCCTAAGATCATATCCTCCTCCTTTGAAAGGGGTGTTATGCAGACTAATTACCTAGTGATTACGAAATTCTTGAGTCTAATTAACATTAATTATCAACCCAGGGTGCATATGATTTTCAAGGATGTGATCACTATATATGCATCATTGATTTAGAAATCAACTTGCTTTTTTAGTTGAAGTACAATGAAATTATGTTGAATTCAACAGATAATTATATGATGAAACTATTATGATAGAATTATAGAATTACTTCACACTTATGAATCACACATACATCATACCTATATAATCAAACTAATAATAAGATAAACTTACACAACACACTAGAACTAAAGAGGCCTAGGATCTTCATTACAACTACTTTCGAGGGAGGCCTTTCTTGTTTAGAACTGAGCTCCAATCCTTATCTGAGAGAATTCATAATTTTATTACAAATAAACTTTCTCATTAATCAGTTATGTATCAATTAAAGATTTCTACAGAAGATTACAATATTCTGAATGCAATTGTTATAGTTCTAATACATCTGCTATTATCTATCTAACTTAACTAACTCTTAATCTGATCTAGGATCTACCATTAAATATAGAGAGAATTTTAGTAATTTTTGACCAAATACACCAAATTAGGAAAAATTCAAATACTTTATAAACTACCTCAACCAACCTTCAACTAATTGGTAATTGAACATACATTATTTAGGCTTGACTGGGTTAAGGATAATGTATACTATTTTGTTATTTTAGTTCCTTTTTCTCTTTCCCATTATCCTTGTCATTCTCATATTTGGTATCACATCTAAATTTCCTTGTATTTATGGAGTCTATACAATAACTATGATCCTTTCCAATCATCCATTTAGTTCCCAAGACAATATGGATGTGTTCTTAAAATCTGATCATAACAATAGCTCTATTTTGCATAGTAGCTATGAGAAACTTATAGGTGAAGCCTACATTTATTATGGGCAGAATGAAGTGGATAAAATAGACTTGTAGGTGAAGCCTAAATTTGTTTTGGGCACTCTGTAGTGGTTATGGGCAACCTGTAGGTGAAGCCTACAGTTTTTGTGGGCACTCTGCAGTGGCTATGGGCACTATGTAGGTGAAGCTTACAGCTACTATGGGTAGCCTATAAGCGTTGTTCCCTAACAAGATCCTACAACCTTAAATTATATTTTAAATTATTTTTAAATAAAGTTACACAAGTATAATGTAATCAAGGAAGAAGCATCAATAATCCATAACATAACACACACACACACACACACACACACACACACACACACACATATATGTATGTATGTATGTATATATATATATATATATATATATATATATATATATATATATACATACATATATATATATATATACATATATATACATATATATATATATGTATATATATATACATATATATATGTATATATATATATATATATATATATATATGTATATACATATATATGTGTGTGTGTGTGTGTGTGTGTGTCTATATATATATATATATGTATATATATATATGTATATATATATATATATATATGTATATATATGTGTGTGTGTGTGTGTGTATATATATATGTATATGTATATATGTGTGTGTGTGTGTGTATATATACATGCATACATACATACACACATACATATATACACACACAAAATCATAAATTTATTCATGCATTTGCATAAGTCAAGGATAGTTATGGGGTTTACATGTAAAAATATATATACTAGGTATAGATGAGGCTATAAAATGAAGCAATTGATGGCCTCATCACACCCCCTACATAACCTCTTGCTCAACTTCGAGCAAGCCTTGGCTGCATTTTAAAACCATAAAATTTCCTAAAGTCTAGGGCCTCAGGACAACCTGACACTTCAAATATGTAGAAACCTTTAGCATCCTCAATGTGTCTTGATATTTTATTCTCTATCTCTTTATCAACTAGAACATATCACTCCTATTCAGGAATTAGGAACCATAATATAGGGGGGTTGAAACATCAACCCCAACCATTGTATCCTCCACTTTATAACAAGCTCAATATACAAGTATAATCTATGGATGGCCTCCCTAAGTTTTGAGCAGAGTAAGGTTCCTTTATTTTCAAATAATCTAAGATTCATACCCATATGTGAGAACAAGAAACAAAAATTTTCTTTCTATCTTGTTCCATAAGACTCAAATAATGATTATGAACTTCTACCTATTTCCTAATAACCCATTCCTATGGAGTGTCTGTGTTCTTGAAAGATATCCATCTGTCTATTATAGCATCTAGATTTCTTGATTCATTCTTGATCATTGGGGTAACTTCTATTTTTTTTTTGATATTCTTCCATTTTTTTCATTTTCCTATTTCATTTAGAACATATGAAAAAAAGCATTTAGTAGTACATCCCCCAAATAGATGTTTGGATTCCATTCTGTATCACTAGGTACAACATATTGATGGCTGTAAAACTCACATAACTAAGCTTAGAATTTAGGATCAACATGTATATATTATTCAAAGAAAGATTTGAGGTCGTAAACCATGTAAGATTGATCATTATAGATATTTTCATACTTGAATTTAATCCATCTCTCTTCCAACTACACAACATACACCCTAGAAGGTGGGCTAAACTCCATCAATAGTTTAGTGGTTTCATGCATTTTACCAATCTTTTCCTTCAGATACTTGATCTTTGTTTCAAATATTTCTAGTTTTTATTCTAAGTCCACTTGTTTTATGGTTTCAACATATACTATAAATCTATGGAATAACTCTTTGTACTGAGTTTCATCATCACCAAATTATTCCTTAATAAAATATAGGAGGTTATCAATTTCTATAGGTGTGGTAGGTAAAAGATCCACATCAATAAATTCTTTTGTTGTAAGTATTTTTTTAGTGGAAAATGGAAGAAGAAATCTATGTCAGAAGGGTACCAAATCCAGATCATAATTTACTATAGGTGCTTCTGTAGCCAAGGTAGATGAAGTTTCTATAGGTTCCTCTAGGGGAGGTACTGTAGGTTCCTCCAATACCTTTTATATATCTATAAAAGGTTCTATAAACTCTATTTCCCCTAGAAGTATTTTAATTCCTCTTTTTCCTTTTAATTCTATTATTTCATTCCTCAGCTTGTATATTTGCTTCAAAGCTTATTCCAATGTTTGGAACTCTTGGGTATGAGGAAGTATTTCTTATTTTGATTCTTTTTCCATAGTCTCTTCTTCAACCAATTCCTCTTCTATTGCATGTTGATTTGTCATTTTCAATTCATCTTCTATATTCCCAATGTCTCTAAAGAGATAAATGTCATCCTTAGTGAATCTAGATAGCTAAGGTGACTGTTCTTCTTCTACCTTGGTAGATTCCTCATCAGTAGAACATACTTCAATTTCAAACCCATCAAGGGTCTCCCAAATCCTAGGTTCTTTTTTTGGTTTTTCATCATCACTAATAGCTATAGTTAAGAATGTTGTAGTGGTCTTTTATTTATTAATTATTTGAAATATCCTAGGAAGAGGTCTCCTTCTTCTTGACATAATGGGTTTCTTTTCTTTAGTTTTCTTTTTCCTTTTGGGAGGGATGATCGATGGTACTTTTTATTCTTTTTTAATACTTGATAGAAGAACTTCCTCTTGTCCTAAAGGAGCTGTGGTGGAGGAATCAAACTATGGTGAGGATATAGTGGGAGAAGTAATATGTTGTTATGGACTTTCCTCCTCTATATCAAAAGGAGGTAGGACTAGTTTCCTTCTCTTTCTTCTTCATATAGTAGTTTCAGCTAGACCCTTAGTAGCTATGGGTTTTCCAGTAGCATTGGTGCCCATAAAATATTCTTGTACAATCTATTGGGTCTACTCCTTAGGGGATTCCTTCTCATTGTTACCCTCTTCTTGTTGAGGTTCATTATTCCCTAGGGCTAGAAATTACTCCCAAATTAGATCAAGTTTGATAGAGTTTACTCCTTGTTTAGTTATCAACCATATTAGGAAATGATGAGATAGGGCTATTTCATTACCCTTGTGGTACTCTTTGGACAGCATTTTAAAAATATTCTAATATGAATTTGAAACATTAATCGTTCTATTATATCTTAAATGATTAAAACATTTAAACTAGAGGGTATAAATTAGGGAATACATTCCTTTACAGGTCATGTACCTGATGATGTATGATGTTATCTTCCTCTATGTTGTAGATAAGCTAAATCTCTCCATACCACTTTTTTTTGATACTAGTCTTTTATTCTCATGGCAAAACTATTATTTGGCTTCTTGGCCATTGAGCTTGTTTTTTCAACTCTATCCTATACTTGGAAGCCTAGTTGCCTGACTCACTAGTTCTTCAATGAATGGGAATGTGATTCCATATATAGTATTTTGGTTTCCATTAAAGGATATTTTAAATTCTCTAGCAAGAGGTTTGGAAAAATATTTCAACTACTCAAAATAAATAGTCCAACTAACTCTTTGAAGACAACCTAGATGACTTGGTCTCCCTAAAGTTGCCTATGATCTGTAGGTTCTCTCCTCAAAACTAACCCTCCCATCTATCTAAGTTTAGCTTCTCTATCAAACATTTTAACCAATAAGTGGCAACACACTCTTATTTATCTTATGAAAATTTGCCTATATCAAATTATGGTTTATTAAATAATGGTAGATGTGTAGTTGTAGGTTGTAGGGTTGTAAGTTATGGAATGTTATAGTTTTATAGGAATGGTTATACTTGCAAGGGGAAAGCAATGAAATTGATTGCTTTCCCTATAAGATAGAATGGCATCCTTATGTCATCTAATCCCTCACATATGGTTCATGTAGTGCATGGTATTCTTGCCCATATCATCCTCCCCCCACTTAAATTGTCACATGTCCTCAGGTGACATGGAGTGAATAGGAAGGAAAAGATAGAACAGGGTCATAATCAGGAGTATAAGTGTAGGTTTATAAGGGAGTTGAAATGAATGACATGAATCATGACTGAATATGATTATTAATATCATATATGCTATATTAAAATAATGAATACTTTTTAATGATTAAAATATATGGCATATCTTTTTGTTAATGGTGTACTGGGGGTAACACTGAGGGTTTGCATGTGTGTGTTGGCATGTGAGTGAGTGATAGAATGCAATGATTAGGATGGCAGTTAGATTTGGATTGAATTGGACCCTTTTTGAATAATTATGAGATCACTAGATGTTAGGCCTCGATGGTGTCCTCAAATTTCTTGCATGGAACTGGAATAGGGGTTCTAACTTGGATGAGAGATTATTTATTTCTTACCATAAGGTGTTTATTGCAAAGATGGGTGATCCAAGTCATGTTTTTTATGACCATAGAAGAGGGTAGTTGAGGTTTTTGTTGTTATGTGATCTTCCTCTTCATGAGCCTAATGATAATTGTCTTTGTGTTGTCTTATGTCCTGTAGGTTTTGCATCTGGTGGATGTGTCTTTTAATAATTAGTAGGATCTTCAAACATGGGGCCTATATGCCAAATAAATATAAGATCTCACTATTTAACATAGAGAAATTACCTCCATGAAATGTGTGAAAATTAAATCTGAGTCATGTGTGTCCTTGTAGGCATAAATTTTTATTTACAACAATCCAAATGGAGATCAAAAGTATTTACTATTGGTATGGCTCTTTAGCCTATTATTCAAGGGTAACTCTAAGTAAGAGGTCTGAATTTTATGCTCTAATCCTCCTTGACTCCTCTACAAGGTTTTTTTATGACTTCTATGCATTTCTCAAAAGCCAATAACTAAACCATAGCTTAGAGTTTGGGAGGATCTAACTTACATGCATTCAAAAGGTGAAAATAGGTATTGGGAGGTACCTAAAATAGCTATAGGTGGAGCTTGTAGTACGATACAAAGTGATGCTCAACTATGAAAAATGTTCCCATAGTAGCTACAAAATTTCTTATCACAATTAGACAGTTATGCTTGGCATGACTATCTTTTCTCCTTGCTTCTTTTCTCTCCTTTTTATTTTTTACCCCTAAATAGCCAACAAGCTAGTTTTCTATTTAGGCACATTTCATAGTTTAGGGTAGCCATCAAGCTAGTTTTCTACCCAAAATCTACCAACAATGCCCAAAAATGGGTTTTCATTATTGGATGCTTTTTTTTTACTCTAGCTACTACTTGCAATAGAATGTTTATTTAAGGTCCTTACCAAGGCACCTAGAAGGGTGACTGTCAAGGACCATCTAAAGGTCTCATTCATCATACCAGAGGAGGGCTAGGATGTCTTTCTTTCCTTCTTCAGCTGAGTGTTGGATAGTGTTCCCTTTGCTTGATGAGACATCATGCCTATCTAGTACATCATTGCATCCATCTTGTAATTACTTGTGTATGTGCTTGGTAAAATCTGATTGAGTGAGTGGATTTTTATACAACTTTAGTCTATGGCCATTGACCAATTTATAAAATCTTACTAGATTAATGGTTTGAAGTTTCACTACTCTATTTCCATAAACATGGTCAATCTCAAAAGGACTAAGCCATCTAGTATGGATTTTGACCTTGTGATCCTAGTATTTGGAGTCAAAAAGAAGTGCCCAATCTCCTACATTGAATTTCTTGGTCTTCATGTACCTATCATACCATCCAATCCATTACTACTATACAAGCTCTATGTTCTATAATGCTTATTATTTATATTCATCTAAGGCATTTAATTACAAAAGCCTTTATTTATATGTTTCAGATATATTCATCCCAAGTTCTAGTGTTGTTTGTAAGATATTGTGCTCAAATTTAATTAGAAAGACAAGTTTATTCCCATAGACCAACTTATATGAGGTGAATCTTATATTGGTCTTCCATATGATTTTGTAAGTCCAAATAGCTTCAATAAGTCTAGCCTTCTAATATTTTCTAACTCCTTGTTGGTGACTTCTACCTATCATGTGTAAGAGCTTTTAATTCCACCCATTTAGTGACATAGTTAGTACATATAAGAATGTACTCTTTGTTATTATATTTTGGATTAAAAGGTCCTACAAAGTATAGGCCCCATTTTTTGAATGGTTCAAGCACCATTTGAGGCTACAAAGGCATCTCATCTAAATGTGTAGGTCTGCCCATACATTGACATCTATCACAATGAGTAATATACCTTATAGGCATCTTTATGGAGTGAGGGTCAATAATATCCTGTATTCAATATTTTTACTGCTATACACTTGGCTATAAAGTGTCCTCTACAAGGTTCATCATGACAAGCTTTGAGTATATTTGGAACTTTATCATCTTTGAGACATCTTTTGATGATGGATTTAGACTCAGTATAGAAAAGAGATCCAAATAGCCATGAATATTTGCCACTTTTCTGAATCAAAGCTCTTCTCTATTTAAGGAAGAAGTGTTATGTAAGTATCCCTATTATAAGGTAGTTCATAATATCAACATACCAAGGTGTGGTAAGGGTGAGGGATAATAGTTTCTCATCTAGAAATGAGTCATCCACTATGGTATCTTCTTCAAGAAATTGTAGGCACGATCATAAATCAACCATGAAATTATCCCTAACATGCTTATCTACAATGGTGATATCAAATTCTTGTAATAAGAGTAGCCATGTTATCACTCTAGCTATAATAGTTGATTTGTTCATAAGGTACCAAATGGCTATATGGTCTATATGAACAAAGACCTAATACCCTATGATGTAGTGATGGAACTTGTTGATAGCATAAACTAATACCAAAAACTCTTTTTTAGTAACTATGTACTTTAATTGTGTTGCTTATAGATTCTTGCTTACAAAATATATGGCATAATTGATTGATTCGTATTTTTTTACTATCATAGCTCCTATGGTAGTATTTGAAGAATCTATGTGAATATGGAAGGGAAACTTCCAATCAGGACCACATAGAATAGGGGTGATGGTTAATAGTTCTTTTAATTATTTAAAGGTTGTATCGCAGGCAAGAGTCCATAAAGATTTAACATCTTTAGTTAGAAGAGTGAATAATGGTACTGCAACCTTACTAAAATTATTGATAAATCTCTTGTACTAACTATTATGTCCTAAAAAAATCCTAACATCTTTCTTTTTTTGAGAAATAGGTAGGCTTTTTATGACGTTAATTTTTGCAAGGTCAACATTAATTGCTTTAGTAGATATGTGGGGGCCCAAGATAATGCCTTATATCATAAGCATGTAGCATTTCTTGTGACTGAGAGATAGATGGTGCTCTTGATAGCATTGTAACACTTTTTCCAAGTTCTTGAGGCACTCATCAAATGTTTCTCCATAGATAATGAAGTCATCCATATAGATTTCTATGCATTCATTAGCCATATCTACAAAAATACTCAGGATAACCCTCTATAATGTTGCAAGAGCATTACATAGCCTAAAAGGTAATAAAACATAAGCATAAGTACCCAGGGACAAGTACAGGTGGTATTTTCCAAGTCCTCAAGAGTGATTCTAATCTAGTTATAACCACTAAAGCCATCTAGAAAGGCAAAATATTTATTTTATGCTAGTGTGCCCAACACTTTATCAATGAAGGGTGGATAAAAGTGATCCTTTATGATTTCTATGTTAAGTTCCCTATAATCTATGCATACACAACATTTTCCATTTTTCTTTGGTATAATTACCAATGGTGAAACCCATTCACTATCTGAGATGGGATATATAAATCTAGTAGTCCAGAGTTTTTGTAATTCCACTTTAACTATTTCTCTAAGTGTTGGATTCATCCTATGTTGTGGGTATCTAATTGATTGGCACTCTTTTTGACGTAGTTATGATGTGTGCATGTTTTTGGGCTGATTCCTTATATATCCTCATAATCCCATTAAAAATCACATTGGTTTGCATGCAACATGCTGACTATGTATTTTTCCTTATTTAACTCCAACTTGCTATTAATAAGCAACATTTTTCCTATAGAGATTTCAATTTGTCATGAGAGTGCTTTCATCATTTCTATATTGCTAATGGATCTAGTTTAGATTTAGATATGAGGCATCAGCTAGTGGAATATTTCATGTATAAATGCATCATATTTATTTTCTTCCTAGAGGCTAGAAAATGGGCACTCAACACATTACAAATGGATGAGATATGTAAAACAAGTTTGATAATTATTTCAAAGAATGTTGAAGAGAATTGCATCTTCTTCTTGATTAGCCAAGGTACATGCATGGTCTATGGTGAATATAGGAATCCGAGGAGGTTGTTTTACCTCATCTTCTTCATCCCATAACAATGTTGTAGTGTCATGGCTAGATGTACTAGGGGATAGAGGACCTATTTCTTAGTGTGGTTACCATTTGAGATCAACATGTGACCTGATCTATAGCTAATGAAGACATCAATTGTGGTAAGCCAAGGACATCCTACGATAAGAGGATATCCACCTAAATTAATTTAGGCTGTAATACAATGAAATCTACATGATACTCCCAAAAATTTATAGTAATGACAATATCTTCAATAATTCTTTCTAGTTTGATTGTAGATCGAGTAGCCGTTTGCAGCACTGTAGATGTGGAATGAATATTATTCAACTGTAGTTTGTGCATAGTTTTAGTTGTCATTACATTTATAACATCCCCCATATCTATCAATGTATTGGATAGCTACTGATCATGGATCTATGCTATTACTAATGGGCATCCTAGATCTAAATATTTATTTATTAGGGTGTTTCCTAGTATAAGGTCTACCAATTATCCAATCGTATGGATTGTATTGGGATCCTTCTTCTTCCTTCTAGGTTTTCATAGATAGAGATCTCTAATAGCTTTAGAATATATGGGTACATCCTTGATGGCTTGGAAAAGATAAAATTTTATGCAAATATTCTTGAGTTATTAGATGAAATCAAACTCAAGTTCAATTGCATGGTGTTGAAGTCTAAGACATTCTACGAATGGTGGGGCTATTTTATCAACAAATTTATTTGCTTGTTCAGAGAGTTATTATGGTGATAGAGGTGGGTTAGCATGATCTTCTAAGGTTTCATGATCTGACTCCATTATTATGGATGGTGTTGGGGGTGGTATAACTTTCCTTGAATGTAGGTGAACTTTATTAATGTTCATTGTGTATGCCGGGTATGAAACATCTTTAGTACTAAATATGGGAAGCAACAGCTTATTTAAAATATTTTACATGGGTTGGTTAGGAAGATAGTTAGGCTTGGGTGTAGCTTGTGTATTTAGAAGTAGGAGGTTGTTTTCTTTTATTGTGGAGTAAATCCTCCTTGAGGGTTTCCCTAGGGTAGATTAGGTCTCTAGGGCTATTGTCATTGGTTTGTTAAGGGTGGTTCTTAGGGTGGTTACCAAACTTGTGTCCAATATGGGGATATATTTTGTGGAGGATACCAATAGGTGGCGGGGTAGATTGTCTAATTTTTCTACCAGCTAGAATTAGGAGGTAGGATGTTCACTCAAGAACTAGTCCAATTACGAGTAGTGTTTGTTAATTATGAATTAAAGGGGGTAGAATTTGCAAAAGGTGGATTTTATCCCATACCTATATAAGATGGTTGTTGAACCTATGGCCTTCTTTGTGCAACATAGAAAACTTGGTCACCATCTCCTCCTATAACATGTAGCTCTACTATTTCTAGTTCTTCAGTTGTGATGTTACCTACTTTAGCCTGAATGTCATGACATCTACAATCTACCTTGTTTCTCTTATAATGTGGATAATAAATAGTCAAATCTTGATCTAAGGCTGCTTGTTTTTATCTTGAGTGTAGGTTATCTAATTGGGTGGACAAGTGAATAATGATATCTTATTTCATGTCTTGTGATAGGTTACTAACTTTAGATTTTAATAGGCCATTTGCAGTTGCTAGTGGAAGTTTGTTTCCCCATACATTGTTTATGGTAAACTTAGAATAAATTTTTATTAGCTCTTTCATTTTATTCAATGCCATTTGAGAGATATCTCCCCTACTCATTAGGTCCAAAGCTTCTAGACAATCTTCTCTAACTCCTTTTAGGAAGATGAGTTTTAAAGGCTTTTCTCCAAGTGCATTTTGCTTGAATTTTTGTGCACTGAACATGAACCGTTCAACATAGTATTCCAAAGATTAATCCCATTCTTGAGTCATCCTAAAGATGTCATTTATTATATATTTTATTCCTCATACATATTTTTGATACTTAGCTAGAAACTTCTTTTTCATGTCCCCTAATTATGGACTGAATTACTACCCAGTCCCATGAACCAGTGAAGTGTTGAGTCTTTGAGGGTGGCTAGAAAAAGTTCCAATTTTTATGTATCCTACCTAAAGTCATAAATTCTATAAGGATATAAAATTTTAAAAAAAAATGTGTCTAAGTTTTTTAATAAAGTACCTCTAAAATTGGGAAAAGTTGAGGGTGAGATATTTTTCATTTTTGTTACACTTGTTGCATCTGGAATAGGAAATTCAAAAGTGGCTATGTTTGGGGTCCTATTTTGATCCACAAAGTCTTATTCTCCATTCATTATGGATTTATTTTTAATATGGATACACAAGGTACTCAGGATCTCATCCTCAAAGTCTATATCAGTCCGTTGGTCATCATGATAGTAAATTTTTAACTGTTGATCCTCAGTCTTTCTATTGGATGAAAGGTCTAAAGATTTTTCTAAACTTCCTTTGATTTGATTAAGAAAGCCTTACTAGAATGTTGTAAATATGTTACTCTCTAGAGTATCTAGTTTATGTAGTTCCTCTCTTTCATTTCTTCTTACTAGCTTATCTAATCCTTCATTTACTTATGTTTCCTTTTTCAAAGCTAGTATGTTTATTCTACAAGCTACGTCCTTTGGTTTATAGTGTTCTCTTCTTCAAAATCCTTCTAGCTTGTGGTATATTCTTCAACAATATCCTTAGTTTCTTTAGGTATTTGTGGTTCTTTCCTGGTAGTAAATTATGGCTTTTTTGGTAGGAATATCCTTCAAGAATCTCTTTCTCTCTGTATAAATGTTATGCCACTCCTTCAGTTATCCTGTCCCTTCCTGCTTAGGGTTAGTTTTTTTTTTTTCATTTTTGTGTGTTCCAAGGGGTTGTTTTAGAATAAGTAAAAATAATGTAGGAAATAAAAGAGTGAAGAAATAAAAATAATATGAATTAAAATTTTACTTCTATAAATCAATAAAATTATCTACTAAAAGCAGCAAAATTATCTTAGAAAGAAAGAAATGAAAGTAGGAAAATTATCTTAGAAAATAGAAAATGAAAGAAGGAAAATTATCCTAGAAAATAAGAAATTAAAGTAGGAAAACTAAAATCACACTTTGTAAAAAATAAATCACTCTTGCAAGAAATATATTTTAGAAACATGAACTAAGTAAATTATGCACCATTTACTTCCAAAAACTTAGACATCTGGCATAAAACACCATAGTGACCTCACTCGACTTACATGGATGGAACTATATGTCCAAGAACTTAGACATCTATCATAAGACTCTTTAGTGTCTTCACTTGACTTGTCCAGCTAGGTAGAATAGCACATCAACCATTCTTATAAAAATAATGATTGATTTTAGAAAACAATAATTGACACTCTCTCTGCCAATGATGCCAAAATGTTGTGCAAACTAATTACCCAATGATTATCAAATTATTGAGTCTAATTAAAATTAATTATCAACTTAGAGTGCTTACGATTTTCAAGGATGTCAACACTATATATGCATTATTGATTCAAAAATCAACTTTCTTTTCTAGTTACAGTACAATGAACCTAAGTTGAATTCACCTGATAACTATATGATGAAACTATTCTGATAGAATTATATAACTAATTCACACTTACGAATCACACATGCATCACACCTATATAATCAAACTAATAATAAGATCAACTTAAACAACATACTAAAACTAAAGAGGGTCAGGATATTCACTATAACTCTTTCTAAGAAGGCCCTTCCTCATTTAGAATTGAGATCCAATCCTTCTCTGAGATAATTCACAAAGTTCTTACAAAATATCTTGCAACAATTAAAGATTACTACAAAATATTATAATATTCTGAATGCAATTGCAATAGTTTAAATACTTCTATTATTATCTATCTAACTTAGTTAACTCCTAATCTGATTTAGGCTCTACCATTAAATATAAAAGGTAGTTTATTAACTTTTAGCCAAAGACACCAAATTAGGAAAAATACAAATACTTTAGAATCTACCCCAATCAACCTTCAAGTGGTTGGTAACCAAAGTTACTAATTTTAGGCTTGATTGGGTTAAGGACAAGGTACAATGTTTTGTTATTTTATTTCCTTTTGTCTCTTTCACATTGTCCTTATCTTTATCATCTTTGGAAACACATCCAAATTTTCTTATATGTAGGGAATATGTAGAACTATGATCCTTTCCAATCTTCCATTTGGTTCCCAAGACAATTTAGATGTTCTCTTAAGATTTGATCACAATAATAGATCTATTTTTCATGGTGGCTATGGGTAACCTATAGGTGAAGCCTACAGTGGCTATGGGAAACTTGTAGGTGAAGCTTACAGTTATTGTGGGCACTCTTTAGTGGCTAAAAACAACCTTTAGGTGAAGCCTACAATTTCTATGGACACTCTGTAGTGGCTATGGGAAACCTATAGGTGAAGCCTATAGTTGCTACAGATTGGCTATAAGTGTTGTGCCCTAACAAGATCATGTAGCCTTACATTATCCTTCAAATTCTTGTTAAATAAAGTTACACAAGAATAATCTAATCAAGGAATAAACATCAATAATTCATAAAATAACATATATATATATATATATATATATATATATGTTATGAATTATTGATGTTTCTTCCTTGATTAGGTGAAGACTACAGTTATTGCAGGCACTCTATAGTGGCTATGGGAAACCTGTAGGTGAAGCTTACAGTTATTGTGGGCACTCTATAGTAGCTACAGGAAACCTATAGGTAAAGCCTACAGTTGATGTGGGCACTTTGCAGTGGCTATGGGAAACCTATAGGTGAAGCCTATAGTTTCTATAGATAGGATATAAGTGTTGTTCCCTAGCAAGATAATGTAGCCTTGCATTATCCTTCAAATTTTTGTTAAATAAAGTTGCACAAGAATAATCTAATCAAGGCAAAAAAATCAATAATTCATAACGTAACATAACATAACATATACATACACACACACACACACACACACACACACACACACACACACACACACACACACACACACACACACACACACACACACACACACACACACACACAAAAAAAAATAAAAAAAATCATAATTTCATTCATTCATTTGCATAAGTCATGGATAATTATGGGTTTTACATGGAAAAAGATATATACTAGGTATGGATTGGGCTATAAAATGAAAAATTGGTGGCCTCATAAAGGGGCATGATACTAAATAATGTCAAGGATAATGGATCCTAGGTCACCTCCTACTAGTCCCTCCCTGAGAGACTATGTCCCCTCTTATCTATCAGTATGAGGAAGCTAGACCCCCTCTCCTAGTTAAAGCTTGCACTTGAGCCTCTATCATATTTTCTATCACATCCAGTCTATTTTATCCACCTTAAACTAAATAGTGTCATATAATTATGGTAGATCAGGGATAAAACATCTATCAGCCTACCTATCCTAGGAAGTAGTCTTAGATTGACCAAAAACTAGTGATGATTCATGTTCACCCCATATAAAATAGGTTGATTAGGGTGTCCTTGATCATAGTGCTCTAATCTATAGATGTATATGAAATTTAAAAAAAATAATATATACATCTAATCCAGTCATATGAAAATAAAAGAAGTAAATTAGCTAAGTAATCATATATATAAATTACATAAAGAGTTGAAATAAACAAATGATTATATGTCCCATAAATAATTTATGGTCCCATAAATTAATGAAGGATCTTACTATATTTTCTCTTGTTATGTCAATAATCATATGCCATGACAAATTCAATCACTTAAAATAGGGACCACTTGATCTTATTATCAAATTTTTCATTCTACCTATTTTTATTGGCAATGATGTCCTTCATTATTTTTTGGATTTCCTCTAGAATATGAAGGTTCAATATTCTATGACGTATAAAATCACCTTCATCTACAACTTATAAAACTTCATATTTTACTATGTTATTTGTGCACTGGAATAACAACTTTTAGGAAAAAAGAAATAACTCATTGATAAGGGAAATCAAAACAACTCCAGTACCTACACCAACAAATAAATGGGTATCATCAAACTATAACATCAATGTATCATTGATATCAACTTCAATGAGTTTTGGAATATTCAAGTCATCTCTAACATCATCATATATTTACCATGTCATGTCTCTTTATATAAAATATCAACAAGAGGATCATCTAATTTTCATATTATGTCATGTGCTTTGAGATCAAGTTCTAGCCTTTATTTAATCCCTTTCATCAGAATCATAGATTTAAACCAATCCATTTGTATTTTTCCTCCCATATTTCTAAAAAAATATTTTTATAAATAGAAATCCATAGGTTATACGATTCTCTTCTATTAGTATTTAAGTCATTTTGACTCTCTTTTGAAGATAAGCATCCAAGGTTACCTAAGCATCTTTAATATTCCTAATAAAAGGCACTGTCTTTGCCTCCATAAAAAATCATCAACCAAAATTCATTATACATTGTAAGCCTAAGTGTGTGAATAATTTTAGTGAACATTAACTTATCAAAGTCTCTAGAGTCTATGATATAATTACTAATCTTGAGACCTTCAATATAAAAGGAGACATGGAGGGGTTCTAATTTTTTTAAATTAGGGTAGAGTAATCCATTATATTTTAAGAAATAGAGATATCTTTGGCTATGGGGATACCCTTAGATGCATGTCCAAGGATACTAGGATTATCTCCTCTAATGAGTATGACTAATCTATCAAGGTTATATGGATTAGACTTTAGGTATTCAATTTGAGACATCTAAATTTTAGATTTATTCACATGATCAATTATGTGAAATGTTGCAAAACTAACAAAGGTTGAATCTTAAGAATGTGTATTAATTTGAGATATATGTTGATCATGTTTTGGTGAGGAACTGAGATTTTGAATATTTGTTATATGAGATGAATATTTGGTGATTTTCCCTTTAAGGCAAAGACTTCCATTATGTTTGTCAGCTTCATTTCAATGTACATGATAATGCCTTAAGAAAATCATAGAAAAAAGACATGCTTTAAAAGGAAGTGATTTTGAGTACTACATCAATATACTCAATATGGTCAGGTTAGATATAAGTAGTTGATAATTACATTATAAATTCGTCAAAGTATGCATTATTTTTTAAAAATATTTTCATGGTATGATATACGGAAATAACATACGTTATTGATTTAAAATAATGTATATGATGTCTATTTCATGGGAGCATAAAAAAATCTAAATTACTAAAAGAGGGTGCATAATGTAACTAGGATTTCTCTTGCCATTTGACACATTAACCTAAAGGTTGAAAATTCCCCTTCTTGATGATAAGTACACCACCAAGGTGAAAAATATTTGGTCTTCAAAAGTTAGAGGCTAGTTTAAATTCCATTCTCATGTCCAAGAATGGAAATTATGCTGAACCAACTCCTTAAAAATAATATATTTTCATGTTTTTGAACATTGTTATGGAGCTTATTGGTATTTAAAGTAATGCTCCTTGTGACTTCCATAAGCAAGTTATTGAGTGGGATATAAGTAAATTTATATTAGACCTAAATATTATAGACTATTAAACTATGCCATTATTGGTCTTCCTTAAGGATATATAGACATTTTATTGTGGATGTAGATTTAAGGTATTCTTGGAGCATTAGTTGGAAAAGACAAGAAAAATCATTTTGAAGGGATATTATCATATTGTCCTATTAAGGAATATAAGATTTTATTAGGATATTTTGGTAGAAATTGGGTCCTTCAACTTCCAAGGGAATTATTCCCCACAAGAAAAAGTTTGGTAATCAATAAACTTAAAGTGACATTTGTGTAGAATTAGTATCTATTGACACCACTAAATATTAGAGGAATTTTAAAATAACATAAATCTACTCAAGATCAATATATTTTTAGTGTGATGATAAGCCAATCTAAAGTAGA
>JARHVA010001147.1:2790000-2822500 GCA_037957365.1 Torreya grandis
TAGAAGAAAACAAAAATAATTGTTTAGAGTGTTTATAAGGACCATCATGATTATTAACATGAAAGAAGAGATGGAATAAGACTTTGACGAGAATTACAAGAAAAAAAATATAATCAAATATTTTTCTTTCTTGCAAAATTTATGAATTTTAGATGCAGTCAAGCTATGAATTTTAGATGCAAAATTTATGAATTTTAGACCATAAATGAACCATGAATGATGTAAGACATCCTAAGAGGATGTAAGATATTGGAGGATTCAAACATGTGAGATTGTGAATATTTAGAGGATTTTTCATAGACATGGTGTGAAAATATTAATTTAATCATTAAAATTTGAGAAATACCATCGATGATATAAGATAACCTTGGAGGATGTAACAAGATTCACAAGGTCCTGAAAAGGATGAAAATGACTTGGAGGGACTATGCACCACAGAATGTGTGAATGTAGATTAGCCATATGACTGATCACACATACCATGGTTACATGAATTTTCAATTTTTCAAAAACTCTCAATTCAATTTATTCAATTAGCCTAATTGAATACACTAGTTGATCAATTATCAACTTACTTAGGCCTCTTCTATACCTCTATTTAGGTTTATTAGCTTAAAAAACAATATCGTATAGGTCTATATATTCACTTCTAGGTATATCTACTTGAATTTATCAATAGGATTATTCTTATTATATTTTTTTTTATAATACCAATGAGATAATTTCCAATTACACTAGGTCTTATACAATCTTGTCTTCCTTCTTTCAAGAGTCATTCACCTTTCTACTCTCAACCCCTAATTCTCCCTTCAAGAATATTTCTTTTTAAATTAATCAATCAAGGATACATATAATATAAAAAACCTATATCCTCTCCATTAAAATCTCAATCATGTGTGTTCAAAATTTTAAGATATTTTAATCTTTCAAATTAGAGTTATGCCAATTTTTTTCTCTTTAACTCTATTTTACTTATACAAACCAGAAAACACATTCATCAATAAATTTATTTTAATGATGTTTCATGACCTATAATCAATTTTAAAATTTAAATATAATAACCTATAATATACATAAAAAATTTCAGACCATTTGGTTTTATATTTTTTATGTTATGGCTCTTTTATTACTCCTTACCCTGTTACTAGGCTATAGGGTTTTAACAGAACCCGAGAGCACTCAAAATTAGAATCCAAGAGTTATATGGGGTGTAAAACATTTATTAAAATTTTAATACCTTTTAAAAACTTATATTAATTTCTCCATATCATCAAAAACACACCATGATTGTAAAAACACATCAAACAGTGTTGATTATCAAGACTATTTTTAACTATATATTGTTTTAGGAACCTGATAGGACATAAATAGGTAAAATCATTAATTTTTACACTTATTAATAAAAATTAATGACTTAAAATTTTTAAATAATATTATTTAATACCTTTAAAATTAGTATTTGGATCCCATACATCACAAATCACATTCAATACCCCTTATTTTAGGATTGTTACTCATAGAGTTCTGATTTCCTCATGCAATCAAACCTATAAAGGCTTCAAAACACATCTCAATTTAATACACATAAGGTAAAAACATATTCATACATATATGGTGTATAAGATACTATTTTCACTATGAAAAAACTTATTTCATTTATCAAAATATTACAACATTTTTAGACCTATTATTTCAAACCTTCACTCTTACTAATTTCTCCATCTTCTCATTACTTCATCACTACTACTTTGTCTTGCACATGTGGATGAATTTATTAGCCTCTTATTTATATGATATAATCTGATATTTTTTTAAAAATAATTGTTAAACATATATTTTAGATTATAATAATACCAAGGTCTTCTCAAAAAATTGCTTCTTAACATAGCATATACTAAATTTTGCCTTCCCCCAATGTTGAATCATCCTCCTAGGTATATGACAAGGTAGTTTCACACTTACATATAGGTAAAAGGAAATTTAAATCATGGTAATAAATGTTTAGTACCATTAAAATATGTTTATACCCTTTAAAACTATCCACAAGGGCTCATATACCTTCTTAACAATTTGAATTTTCAAACATGAGGTTTTAGTGGGAAAACCTTGCAAGTATGCTAGAAGTGCCAATATCAAGACTCTAACTATTTTAATACACTTGTATGTGAAAAAAATACTCCTTGTGCTTAATACAACTTATCAAGACCTTTTTAATGAATAATTAATCATGACACTACTTCTTTCCTTTCATAACATGACTTATTTGACTCACTTAGATTACTATATAAAAAATTCACATCTTGGTTGATGTTCCTACATCAAAATTTTGGGATTAAAATTTTTATGAGATCATACTCATGAGATATTTTATATTCCCTTTTTATACTAATTACCCTTGCTTGGTTTTCTTCCTCACCCAATATTCCATACATGTGGACATGTTCCTTACTTCCACATTTGTATCTTTTCTTTCTTAATACCTCCATCTTTCTCTAACTTGCTCTATGGAACCCTCTTGTCTTACTTTTTATCTTTTCATATTCTCTTCACTCTTTTTATTTGTCAATTTACTATCCAACATAATGATATAAACTTGCACCTTTTTAGCTTGAGATCTTTCAATATCTCTCCTCTCTATGGCTTTCACCTCTTTATCTACTACACCTACACATAACCAATCTAATGAATTATCAGATGACAAACATTGAGACATTGAGGTATCTTAAAGTTATTTCATTCATACATTCTACTCAAGTATGTAATCTAATTTTCAATCCATGGTTTCTTCTCTTCTTTATTTGTTGACTTAAATATGTTTTCTTGGTCTCCCTTTGCTACTTTATCTAAAGCATCTTCTAAGATTGATATTTCAACCTTTAATTATTCTAGGATTTTATACACAAATAATTTATTATGTTTCCATTAAAAATATTCTTCATCTTTCATGTACTCCCTTTGAAAATTTGTTATCTCTTTCAACAAATATTATTCATAAGAAATGAGAATGCACTCATCTTATTTAAACTCTTTTATTTCACATTCATATATACTTGCTCTAGAACATCTTCAATGTGTGTAAAAAATATTTATTTATATAAATTACTTCATTATTTGAGGTTTAAACTGATTATATAATATTCTCATGCATATTTTCAATACAATTACCATCCTAACATAATAATTGATTACCTTAATTTTTACCATTTTTTCTTATTACCTTCTTCATCCTCATGAATGAGGATCATCTCTAGTTCAATCATTCCTTTATAGATCTTTATCAACCAATTTTCCTTGTAATTTTTATATATTGAGGCCCAATAGTGAGCCTTTTATTCACTATGTGTTGATTTAAGCACTACTCAATAAAGTGATTTATCTTTTTGATTCATGAGCCTACTCATGGGCTCAAAATATTCACTCTTTTCAACAAATTATTTTCCTACATTAAAAACATCAAAATAAATATTAGCTTAAAAAATTTGAGGCCATATAGGCCCTGAACTATTTTATTATTGTTGCACATCCTCTATATGAAAATTTCCTAGAATTTCTCTCTTCAAGATAGCAAATGCTGATATTCATCTGATCTTCAAGAAGTTGATCACCTTCTCTTTGACTTTAAATATGAAAATTCACCTTAAGATATTCATGTTTGAGATTATCCATCCTCTTAAGCTACTTACACTACAACCTTGCTTTGATTTTCAAACAACTCTCATTCTTTGCCTTTTTTTCTTCTATAAACTTGATTGGACACTTCATTTTTATCTTTAACTCCCATCCATACCATGATTTTTTTCATACTCTACACCTTGAACCTCATCAATGTTATCTATTATTTTAACTCATCCATTTCCATTTGTAAATATTCTTCTTGTTGTTTTCTTCTCCTTTCCCTTTCTCTCTTTTCTCTTATCTAGTTCTTACTTCTAGGCAGTCCTTATATCTCTTTCTTCTTTCTTTATAAAAAGTCATTTTCATCTTGCTCCAACTTGTGCCTCACCCTAGGATCCATATTACCAGGTATTTTGACACCTTTACATCCAAGTATTCTCACCTTGGATCTATCTCTTGAGCAACAATGTTTTCTTTCCTTGAGCTTCACTGATCTCTTTATCTTCTTTTCAAGCCTCAATGGCTTTGATTGATGGAACCTCTTTTACAATTACCTATAACTATATCACTGCAACAAGTACTTAAAAAAAAATTATTTCCTTTGATATCTTATTCCAAAAATATGATACCAAAAATTATGTAAGTAGCCTACTTTCATACACTATACTTGACCAATTATCAACTTACTTAGGCATTTTCTAGACCTCTAATTAGTTCTCTTAGCTTCAAAAGCATTGTTATATAGGTCTACTTATTCACTTCTAGGTCTATCTTCTTGTCCTTACTAATATTATTATATTCTTCTTATCTTGGTATTTATAATACCAATGAGACCATTTCCAATTACACTAGGTCTTATACAATCTTGTGTTCCTTCTTTCAAGACCCATTCACCTTTTTACTCTCAACCTTTGATTCTCCCTTAAATAATCTCTATTTTTAAATTTTTTAATTAATATTCCTAATTATTTATAACACTTATATCCTATCTATTTATTTATCAATCATGTGTGTACAAAATTTAAGTATATTTGAATCATTTAATTTATACTTATGCCTATTTTTATCTCTAAAACTTTGCTTTACTTATACAAACCAAAAAACATAAACATCAATAGATTTATTTTAATGATGTTTCACGACAAATAATCACTTTTAAAACTTAAATATAATCACTTTTCATCTACATAAAAAAATTTAGACCATTTGGTTATACTTTTTTAAAGTTATGGCTCTTTTATTACTTGTTACCATGTTACTAGGCTATAGGGTTTTAACATAACCCAAGAGCACTCAAAAGCAGAATCTAGGAGTTATATGGGGTTTCAAACCTTGATTAAAAATTTAATAGATTTTAAAAAATTAAATTAATTTTATACAACCATAAAAAACCCACCTTCTTTAAAAAAAATGTCAAACAATATTAATTATTGGGACTATTTTTTATTGTGTACTGTTTTAGGAACTCAAGAGAACATACATAGGTGAAATCATTAATTTTTTCACTTATTAATAAAAAATAATGACATAAATAGATTTAATAATACCATATATTACCTTTTCAATGATTATTTGGATCTCATACATCATAAATCATGTTCAATACCCCTTCTTGTAGGACTGTTACTCAGAATTCTGATTTTCTCATGCAATCAAACCTATAAAGGCTTCAAAACACATGTCAATTTCATACACATATATTAGATATAGATTAATAAATAAATGGAGTATAATATACTATTTACACCATGAAAAAACTTCTTTCATTGATCAAAACCTTGTAATATTTATAAACCTATTATTTCAATGCTTCACTCTTACTAATTTCTCTAAGTTCTCATTACTTCATCACTACTACTCTATCTTACACATGTGGATGGATTTATTAACCTATTATTGATATTTATTAATCCCATATTTTTATTATATAATTTTTAAACATGTATTTTATATTATAATAATACCAAACTCTTTTAAACAAATTGCTTCTTAACATAGCATATACTAAATTTTGCCTTCCCCCAACATTGAATCATCCTTATAGATATATGATGAGGTATTTTCACAATTAAATAGATGTAAAATGACATTAAATAATGTTTATAAACCTTTATTATAATTAAAATATGTTTATACCCTTTAAAACTATCCATAATGACTCACAGACCTCAACAATTTGAATTTTCAAACAAAAGGTTTCAATGGGAAAGCCTTCCAAGTAGGCCAAAAGTGTCAATATCAATACTATAGCTATTTAAACACCATTATATTATCAAAAAATATTCCTTATTATTACTAATACATATCAAGACATTTTTAATGAATAATTAAGCATGAAACTACTTCTTGCCTTCCACAATATGGCTTATTTGACTCGCTTAGACTACTATATATAAATTTTACATCTCAATTGATTTTATTGCATCATCAATACAAGTATGCCACTTTATAATTCAATTTAAACATCTTGTAATTCAATTCTTGAGTTGGATCCATATCTTATTTTCATCTTTTTCATCCCCACTTTCTACTTCAATCATTTTAATGTTATTTTTTGTATTGAAACCAATTTATGCCTCCAGTAATGGATATCTTTCAACATATTTTAAAGATATTATAAATTATAAGATCATTTTTATGGTGTGGATATATATCATGTTGTTATCCTAAATTATTTTCAATGATAAAAATTATAAAATATTAAAAAGTAGAAATAAATAAATAAATAAATAATAAATGAGTGTACTTGTAAATTTGACTATAAAATCTTCGACATCCTCACATAATGGAAGATTTTGTATTATATAAAAAAATTAAAATTAAAAGATACATCATTTATGGGCTTTTCAATTGGAAAGCAAATCCTAATTAAATCATTATTTAATCTTTCATTAATCCTAGGTATTCAAAACATAGCTGAAATAATAATATTAAGGCTATGAACTTTGAGATAAAATATATGGTACCATAAATCTAATAATATGGTGTGCTTACATACACAACATGTGTTTCCCATTGAAGATATTTATCCTCAAATCTAGTAAAAAAAAATATTTAATCATATTAAACCTAGAGTAACACTAGGATGGGTGACCCTTAGGAAATAGTTGAACATAACAAAATATTGAGCTATGCCTTTAGATATAAGTGGCATAAGTGTTGAGAATTAAAATTATGAATACTAAGTTACTAAATAAGGATCAAACTGACACACCAAACAATAGTACTTAAAAAAACCCATGAATGAGAATGGATACCTTTTTTAATTTCTCAAGCCTCCATAAATTGTGGTACATTTTTCAAATCCATGGCAAGTTTGGATGCTTGCCCAAAAAATCTTATTTTTTCCAATGTTGCATCTTATAGAAGAAACACCTTCCACTTGACCTTTAGATATCAAATTATCGTATTTCAACACTCATTCATATCCTTCTTGAATATACCTTCAAGCTTTGAGGCCAACTTGCATACTTCATCTAGAGCTAAAATTTTCATCTAAAAAACTACGTGGGTCCTTAAATCCTCTAAATTTGGGATTAGAAAGAAAAAAACATTATGAATATTCCCTTTTTTAGGGGTTATATCTAGAGGACACACCACTTTCCTAACCTTATCCCAAATATGTTATGTCCCATGATATCTATGATAAATCATTTTTTTAACCTTCTACTTCAATGTCATTTGTTTATATATTTGCAACCAAACAAACATAATATAGCCCACTTCAAGATTGTAAAACATCATATGTTGGTATTCTTTTTGCTTCATCTAATTGGAAATCATGGCAAAATTATCTTTTAATTGTTTGAGTATGCACCTCATTTCCTCCAATGTACTGACCATCACAAGAACCTTAACCCTTTAAATTTCCTAGTCTAGGTATGGGAGGCCTATAACCATTTAGTAATATGCCCATTGCTCCTAACCTAATTGTTTATGATGCCCATAATTAGAACATAAGTTTTTTCCTATTGAGTGACTAAAATTTTGGAAAAAAAATTATGTGCTCACTTTTTTTTTGAAAAATTGTACACACTTTTTTAGACCAAAAAATGAGTTGATTACCTATCAATGGGAAATAATGTAGGTATCGGTTATGGTTTAACATGGGCATGTAATAAAATTTAGACTAAAGTTTTTCACTCCCAAAACTAATCTCAGCCCAGTGATACTCCTAGTTACTCTAAGTAAATATAAGTTAACTATTTTTTTAAGGTTGGGTCTAGAGAGGAGAAAGTGATCCCCATGTGACCACTCATTTGTTATAATAGATCAACCTAGGATATTTATACATATTTTAGACCATAAGGATAACTAGAGACATGAAAACATGTACTAAATTTGAAAATTGACCCTATGTGCCATACAAAAATTTGAGGATTCATTTTAATTCAACATTGGCCTTCAAATGCTAGTATAGTTCATAGTTGAAGAAGGAAACATTAAAGAAAATATATATCTATATAATGATAATTTATAGTCTTTGGAGATCTAGCCAAAATTTCACATTGCAAAAGTGCTCGGTTATATGTATGTAACGCAATTGTTCATCCCATAACTTTGGATTTTTATTGCTATAACCCCTAAGCAAATGTACCACAGTGTGGTTCACAACCTCTGTTTGTCCATCAGTTTGTGGATGAAATGTAGTGCTCTTTTTTAATTTAGTGTCCATTAGTCCCCACAAAGTTGACCAAAAATCTCCAATAAATTGAGAATCCCGATCAGAAATAATTGAAGTAGGCAAACCAAAATGAACCCATACATGTTTAAAGAACAAATATACAGTGCCTTCACCAGTAATTTGCTTAGTGCAAGGAATCAAAACACACATTTTGCTAAATCTATCCACAACCACATATAAATCGTCATGTTTTCTTTGTGTCATAGGCAATCCCCCCACAAAATCCATAGAGATACTTTCCCAAGGACGAGTTGGAACAGGTAGAGGAGTGTAAAGTCCCAATTTCCTGTTACTTGGTTTACTTGTGGCACAAAGAGTACATCCCCTTATATATTTAGCAACATTTTCCTGCATATGAGGCCAATAACAATACATTTTCAAATGTGCAACTATTTTAGCAACTCCAAAATGACCATAAATAAGAGAAGTATGTGCTTCTCTAATCATGTGCAATTTTGAGGAATACATAGTTTACCCAAATGATACAAAAGATCATTGTGTACATGATAGTCCAATTCTTCTACTTGTCTACTACTCATCAAGTCCTTATAAACATCCTGAAAATCAAGATCATTCGCATATTGTTCCTTATAACTTTCATGAGACAAAGAACCATGTTGTAAAAGAATAGATGCAACAACCATAGGAGGCCTAGATAGCATATCTGCAACCTTATTCTGAATTCCTTTATTATACTTGATCACAAGATGAAATTGTTGTAAGAAACCCATCCAACGAAAATGTCTAGACTGTTGTAGCTTAGTTTGTGATTGGAGATACTGTAACGGCTGATGATCTGTATGTATTATTGTTTCTTTGCCCATTAAGTAATGTTTCCATTTTTTAACACTTTGAACCAACGCATACAATTCCTTATCATAAGTTGGATATTTTCTTACTGCATTTGTAAGTTTCAGAATGATAACAAATTAGTTTCTTACCTTGCATTAAAATAGCTCCCATAGCATACTCACTTGCATCCGTCTCGATCTCAAATGGTTGTTGTATATCAGGAAGTGCGAAGACTAGAGTAGTACTTATCTTTTCTTTCAAAGTATCGAAGGCTTTTTGATGTTTGCCTCCCCACTGAAAGACCTGTTTCACACTTGTCAAATAATGCAAAGGTGATGCAATATATGAAAATTGAGCAATAAACTTCCTCCAAAATTGTACTGCACCAAGAAAACTCCTAACCTCAGTTGTGTTAGTGGGTGTAGGCCAATTAACAATAACTGCCACTTTTGCAGGATCAATTTTGAATTTACCATGTCCTACAATGTAACCCAAGTATATCAAAGAGGTCTTGCCAAATTCACATTTTGACATTTTCAGATAAAGTTTTTCCCTTCGTAATGCATCCATGACTTTCTTAATGTGGATCACATGCTCTTCCCATGACTTGCTGAAAATCAATATATCATCTAAGTAAACTATAACAAAATCATCAAGGAATTTTCTAAAAACATCATTCATCACTCTCATGAATCTAGTTGGGGCATTACACAACCCGAAAGGCATAACAAGCCATTCAAACAATCCCTGTTTTGTCTTAAAGGCAATTTTCCATACATCACCTTCATTAATTCTTACTTGATGATATCCACTTCTCAAATCCAGCTTAGTGAAATAAATAGCATGTTTTAATTGATCCAACAAATCATCTGTACGAGGAAGAGGGTAACGATTCTTAATAGTAATTTTGTTTAAAGCATGAAAATTAACACACATTCACCAAGTGACATCTTTCTTTGGCACCAAAATAATTGGCAAACCAACAGGAGATGAAATTGGATGAATAACACCTCTATCCAATAGATCCATTACCTGTTTCTTGATTTCTTCATTTTCCACCACTGATAACCTGTACATGCTAATGTTAGGGAGAGGAGAATCCTGCAATAGCTGAATTTCATGTTGAACTCCCCTTTTAGGAGGTAAGCCCTTAGGATCCTGAAATACATCATCATAAGTAGAAATGATTTGAACCAATTCATTCTTGTGTCTAGGATCACACTTTTCCAAAGCTTGAGAATATTCTTTTTCCTTAGACTTAATCAACATGAGACAAAAAGTCTTGCTTGAATTAACTAGTCTTTTCATTTGCCCTGTTGTAACCAAGGAAAGACTTGTTCTAATGTGATGTGCTCTAACTATGTATTCAATGCCATCCTTAACAAGCAAGTACTTATTCTCCTCTCTATAGAAGATTGCTTTTCTATCATAAAGATATGGGCTTCCCAAAACAATCCCACATATGTCCAATGGAACAACATCCAACTCAACCTCATCTATGAACTTGGATGTGATGTCAAACCTTAGGCTACAAGTTTGTGAGACTTGTAGCTTTGCATTGTCACACACCCAACCTAGTGGATAAGGCTTTGGATGGGGATTGGTTTGTAAGCCTAGCTTCTTAACAACCTCTTTAGAAATTAAATTTGCTTGTGAACCACTATCAAATAGAGTGTCAATCTTAGTATGCTTTGAAACAACTCTAATGTGAAACAATTCATTTCTTTTCTTATCAACATGCATAGAATTTTGTCTAGAAGAAGATGCATCATTTGATGACTTAGTGATAGAAACTAAAAGAGAAAAATCATTATGTAAACCCATAGCTATGATCTTAGTTTCATCACCTGAATCTGATCCTAAGTCCTAAACCATAGCATTAGCCTTCTTTTCTTTCTTTTGATACTTCTTAGGCCTTAACTCAGGATGTAATTTCCAACACTTAGACTCATCATGATTTTTCTTGCAATGATTACAAAATGGTTTTCCTTCTTCTTCTTTTTTAACAGTATAAGTGGATTTCTATTTACCCTTTCCTGATGAACTTTCTCCTTTGGAATGCTTAACATTAGATTGCTTACTTTTTACTTTAGGAAAAGATTCTTTTGATTGTTTTCCTCTAGCCTCTAAATGAGTGGCTTGAACACATACTGCATCTAAATTAGTGGGATTGAACATAAGAATCATATGTCTTATGTAACTATGCAACCCACCTATATACTTTAGTAGTGTTTCTTGTGTGTATAGAGGAACATTCAAAAGTAAAGATTTTTTCCTAAAATCTTGTGTATAATCTTGAACACTTTGGCCTTTTCCTTGTCTGAAACTTTGCCAATCCATCATGGCTTGTTGCATATAGCCTAAAGAATAGAATTGCTTTCTAAGTTCTTCAATAAATTCATTCCAAGTAGAAATTGAGTTACCTTTTTGAACCTCGGCTTCCTTCAACTTACTCTCCCACCAGATGAGAGTTGTACCTCCCATACGAAGAGTACCCAAATGAATTTTTGACTCATCCCCTACAATATTTTGGACCCTACAATAAACTTCAATCTGCTTGACCCAATTATCCAACTTTTCGCCATTAACTTCACCATTAAACATTTTTAATTTAAACTTAATATCCAATTTTAGTGAAGGAAGAGATTCCACAATTTTTTTACCGTCATCCGATGGAGAAGGTTTTTTGGTTTCTTTACCATTTGATTCTCGTGAATCACCTTCTTTTTCATTCTCGGATTTCCTTTGTTTGTCATGATATAGTTCCTCAACCATGCTTCTCATGTCCATGAAAGCTCGATAGAAAGCTTGTTCAGATTCCATCTCTTCTTCGGCCATCCTTGAAGCATGCCTTGAACCAATCTCTGGATTATACTCAACGAGTTTTCCTTCACCCTTTTGGGATTTAGACCTTGTCAACATACACTAGCAATCACTGTTAAATCACAACCACTCTGATACCAAAAATTTGATCTGTAAACTAAAAAATTCAAGTGTACTACATTCGAAAATCACTTGTTCATGTTTATGAGATCTTTCAAATTTTCACTTTCTTGTATTTAATTTTGCATAAAAAAAGTAAAATCAAAACTAAAATGAAGATTAGAATGCAATAATAATTAGAGAAAATCAAAGATAACACCAGCAAGTTGATAATGGAGTTCGGCTTCAATAGCCTACATCTCTGGGTCCATTCCAAGTGAGGATTGTTCTATTAAAATGCTGCAGCAAATAGCTTCAAAACCTTTACAAATCTTCAATTTTGCCTTCTCTGATCTTTATATGCCTACAAATATTCCTCCTTGACCTGAAAACAAAAGCTTAAGGCCGTACAAGGCAAAATCATGGCTCTAATCCTCTTATTTCTCTTTACACAATTAGAAATCCGTGTCAATACAAGTAAAAATAACTCCCTTTTATAATGTTTCAACCACTGTGGCTGATGCGGTCAAGACCTTAGCCTTTTAGGTGCCAGGTCTCAAGTTCAAACCTCCTCCTCCTTTCTAGGTGCCAAGTATGCAATTTGAATTTTCTTCCCTCCATTTTAGGTGCCTTGGACTTGGCAATTCCTTGGGTGGCGTGATAGGCATGGCTAGGTGGCGTGGCATGCTTGAAACTTTCAAATAACATGTGATGAATAACACCTAACCAAATTTTTGCCAACTAATCATTTGCCACGTGTCAAATGAAGATTGGTCCATTTGGCATTTCGCAACTGTGCCACGTCATTTTTGACACCAAATTTTTCCCTGTTGAACCATAACTTCAGCAGCCTATAACTTTTGCATACGGTGTCCATTTTTTGAACCGCGAAAAGCGTCGGAAAGCTCTCGATGAGTATTACAATGTGAAAATGATTTGAACTGAATTTGAAGACTTTTGTAAAATATAACAGTACATGGATCCATTTAGATCATTTGGTATCAGAGCAATAGGGAGAAGTGATTATGAGTATATTGAAGGCATGAGATATAGGGAGAAGTGATTATGAGTAATGTATGGTTATCTTATCTAAAATAATATGTTACAATTATAATTATATGATTTTGAACATGGTTTATGGGTTATTTTCTTGACATCTATAAGGTGGTAGCCCTAGATGAACAGTCTGACAAAAGATAAGTATTACTAAATGTTATGTTTCCTTTATATAATTTGAATTTATGATAAAATAATATACTTATGATGCATTAGTTAGTGGCTTGCCTAATAACAAAATCCTTAACTAGAAGTCATCTCAATTTTATGTTTTGTAAATAGGATTTAGATTTATGTTGATTTTGTCTTTTTAGTGTTCAATGCCTGTAAATGAATTTTATGGGCTTTATGCATCTTTTTCATTATATGTTAAAAAAGTTGATTTCATAAATGAGAAATAAGAATGTATCATCATATTATAATGAAATAAAGAAGCAAACATTTATCAATAGAACTTTTAGAATTTGGTTCAAGGGAAAATACCTATTAAACTAAGTATTTTATTTTTCAAGCATTATTGGTTAAGCTTGACATGGATTGTGTTAATAATTATTTTAATTTAAGTTATTTTTCTATGTGTCATGGTTTCCACACATTACATAGATAGAATTTTATCCCTTTACATTCTAGTTTTAAATTCACACAAAGCTACTTTGCTTGAATAATGTTGAGTCTAATTCAAGTCATTATTCATGACTTTTTATCATTATCACTATTTTTATTGAAAATGGATTTTTAGGTTTCAAACAAAATTAGATATAGATAAAAAAACATGTTGTCAAACTAGTTGTCAAATATATTTTTGAGGCATTAGTCAAACCTATTATACCATATACAAGTTCCACAAATCCTATTGTGTTTAATGTCAATCCAAATGATATTGAATCTATTATTTTTAAACTCTAATTTGTTCAAACTAAGTATAAACCAAATGTGGATAAAATGCATGTTTGTACTCCTATTTTCAAGTCTACACCTATTGTGTAAATCTATAATACAATGAAACCCAATAAACATCATGTTACTCTAGGTTTTATAAACATAGGCCTTATAAACAAATTTCAAGTTGAATCTTCACCTACTGGTCAATCATGTGAATTCCAAACCTCAAACTTATCAAGTCAACCCAAATCACCTTGTACTAAATCTAGTGAAGTCCAAACTTATTCTCATTATGAGCATCAAGGTCATCCCTCTACTCATTGCTTTGACCTACATCCTTTTATATCATGGAAATGATTATCTTACTCATCATTAAATCATTTTTATATGTGAGATCCACTTATAGAATTTATAATCCTTCTAGATAGCGATCTAATGTTTGTTTGTTATTCAAATCCTATAAAAGAGTCCAATCCACTCTTCAAGATGGTAATTTATCTACTCATGATGTTATAGTTGATCCTGTTAGTCTTGACCTTGATTTTTGATCCAAAATATGGATCTACTTTAATAGATATTTTTTAGTTCATTTCCACTACACTCAGTTATGTAATTCCTACATGTAAAATACTATGAAAGACATTTACTCAAGCTTGTTTATGTAAAATGAATAATTTGGTTAAGTTGTAGTGGTAGAATAAATGTTAAAATGGTATAACATTATTGTTTTGATTAATTTATTCACTTCTATCCTTTGAATCTAAGGGTTTCACCACTGAATAAAAAATGGGTAGAGGATTTGTTGAAAATTCTTCTTATTCTTAGTGATGGTAGTTTGAAGTCTTTGGTGGTTCCAAAGTGAAAAGGAATAAATGCATTTTTTTATGAAAGCATAGATCATCAAAGAAGTCAATGATAAGTTTTGAAGCTAGATTGGAATCATAGTTTTCAAGTTTGGGTCCTTGTTTATGTTGTCTCATTGTATCCTAGTTATGAATGGTTGTTCTACTTGTGTTAGATCACTACATGAAGTGTCAAAGAAGTAAAAAATCAATCATGTGTGCAAGATTTGGATAGTGTAATAATGAAATATCTATCCATGAATTCCATGTTTGGTAGTAAGTTGTACAATTATTTAAGTACATAGTATAAGATACGTGCAATTACCTCACCCACTAGAACCCACACCAGGTTTATCTAGGTCATATAGTGTTTTCATTTTATTCCTTGGATTATCTTAATCATCCATTTATATACTAAATATTATGTAAATTTCATTTACAACACTTGTTTATCTCTATTTTATCATTAAAAATAGTCTAGAACACTCATCTATCAACCATATGTTGAGCTATCAATATAAAATCTATGTTGGTAAAGCTTAGAGTGGAATATCCACATAGTTTATGAATCACATTGGTATCATAGTTAGTTTAGTATCAATGTCTATTTGTGTGGTTTTGTGTGTTAATGACTACATTTTAGTATATGCCTATCACTAGAAAAATTGGATCTAGTGGCCATGCTATCCTAGTTCTATTTGAAGAAGTAATTTCCACAAAAAAGTGGAAGAAATATATCATATGTATGGTTTATTATAATGAATAACATGCCTATATAATAGAAGAAAATTTTCAAAAGCTCAAAAGAGTTGGCTAGAATTTGTCTTTCTATGAGCAATCTTGATTAGTTAGAGTCCATCATGGGTATTCTCATGGAGAAGCTACATGTTTTTATGGAGACATTGAAAGGAAGTAAGGATGAAAGTCCCAAACATGAGAAGATGGAATAACAAACCCATGCCAACCAAGATCCATCTTCTTTCAAGGCTAAGGCAAAGATACAGATTTAGATGTGTGACAGACATATAATTGTGGAGAGTCTAAACCTTTATCTATCCTAACTAGAGGTATATTTTAGTTTGAATTAGATAAATGAGAGAAAATAAATTCCTTTTGCAAGGTTAAAATAAAAAAATCATGATTTACATTAATTTAAAATTTATGTTCATGCCTTGGTTCTTAATAAGCTTCCTCCTATCACTAAGTGGGTTGATTTTAAAATGATAATCAAGAAAGAGTCTTATCTTATTTATTATGAGAAAGAGAGGTCTATGTATGGTAAATATCTTAGGCAAAATTAATGCCCAATCATGTAGGAGTACACAAGTGAGGTCTATAAGAAGATTGTCCAAATGGGAAAAGATATGGAAAACCATGACATCTTGATGAATTATTTTGGTGGGATCCATGGCCTTTTGAGGAAACTTGACCTCTTGACCTAGCATACGAGTATAAATGAGGCTTGGTTTGAAGCTCAATACTTAAATGTGGATAGTAAAAAGAAGGCAACATCTACCCCTCAAATCATTCTAAAGAAATAAGTGGTTCTAAGCATAAGGGTAAAAGAAAAGGTAAGTGTAATCCTACATATTTTTCTAAGAGAAATATGACAAGGAACTTTGTGCATTGTGATGTTGATAGCTATTTTGAAGAAAATTATTAACGTTAAATCCAAAATTTCATCCATTTTAGAACAACAAAAATAAGATTGCCTTGACCACACTCAAAGGTGAAGACATTAGTTGTAGCTTCGATGTGGATGAGAGTTTGTGTTGTAATTTCATAAATAAAGACGTATGTTTATATAGTATTAATTCTCAAGAATGTTAAATTTCTAATAAATTCTATATGAAAATTTAGATGAAGAAAAAAAAGTAGATGATCTTTTTTATATTTGTTCACAAAAAAAATTATAAGCAAGGAGTTAGTTGTAAAATTGATGATATAGAATTATAATCATCCAAGACCATACTATTTGGGTTGAGTGAATAAACATTTAGACATCAAGGTAACTAATAAATGTAAAATTAAGTTTGGTATTAATGCACATTTCATTAATAAATTTATAGTAGATAATATGCCCCTTGATGTGTGTGTTGTAGCATTTGGTAGCCCTCATTTGTATATCTAGGATGTTATCATCATGAGGAGAGCCAATAAATACCATTTGAAAAAAAAAAGGTAAGATCTACATCATTTTATCCTACAAAGGTGATTCAAAAATATATTTGGTAAATGCCTCTAAATCTAAAATTCTTGTTAATGCAAGTGGAAAGTTTGTTTTACTTCTTTTGGGAGATATTCAAGATAAAGAAGTGGTTGAACACAAAACTTATTATATCATGTTTACTAATAAATAACACAAGAATATGGGAGAATTAGTGAATTATTTCAAGGAAGTCTTTTATAATCCCAAAAGATTGTCAATAGTGAGACCTATTGAGCACGAAATTTAGTTGTTACTAGACAATCTACTTCCAAATCTCAAGTTGTATAGGTAGTCCTTAAAGGATGTCAATGAGGTAAAATATAATTTAAACTATTTAAGTAGTTAAGGTGTATGTACTAATACTTGTCCATCTAGTTATTTTATTGTTTTAGTACCTAAGAAACATGGTTCATGTAGAATGTGTGTTGATTATAGAGTACTTAAAAATATAACTGTTAAGAATAGGTAACCTCTTCTACAAATTGATGATCTTCTTTATCAACTTAATCATGACAAAAAAATTACTAAGATGGATTTAAAATATGAGTATTACAAATTAAGGTTTAAAGAAGAGGACATTTGGATGACAATGTTCAAAATAAGTCAAGGTTGTATGAATGGTTGGTTCTACCTTTTGGGATATGAAATGCACAAGATAACTTTATGTAGATGAATGAGGTAATGAATACATTTATTTATTCCTTTATTATTGTGTATTGGATGATATTTTTATTTTTAATAAAACTTTTGATGAGAATATTTATCATTTCAAACAAGTTTCAAAAATTTTGAGGGAGACCAAGGTAGTGTAGTGTTGAATGAGAATAAATACTAGTGTTGCATGAAACTTTCATTTTTTGCTCATGTGATATTTCACCTTCATGAAAATATGAAAATTATACTTGTCCCTAATGATAAATTTACATTTTATCAATCTTGGTGATGTATTGTACACCTTTAATCTAGTGAAAAATGTCATCAATGCATGATAGTGGGTGCCAATTTTGCACCATTATCTTGTTGAACACATGATATTCAATGTACAAGAGTCTTGTACCAATTTTATTTGATGTTAGGAATGCCAAGAAATCATAAAGATAAAATATTGGCCTAATTTTTCCTTGATCATGGAGCTCTTGGATCTAGCACAAAACTTTATCATTCTCACAAATGGATTTACGATACTCTAGATTATTTATAACAAGGGATCCAAACAACAAATTGATCTCATGTTTTAATATGTGAAATATGTGCATAAATCATTTGAATATTGAAATAAGTCTCCATATTGTTTTATTAAATTTCCAAGTTATTGTTGCTATAATGATTGAGTGGCATGACATGCTATCAATGCTTATTTTCCCAACTATGCATGTGCTTTTCAATGAATTTTGAGTATCACAAAATGTTGCATTTGTAAAATTATATTGTGGTATTTCTTGGTGAGGACTAATGTGAGTTTATTATTTGAAGGTGACTTTAAGGTGTTGAAAAAGTGATATTTGACATAAAAGTCTACCTCTATGGCTTGTCTTGATATGTAGCATCCCCATCATATAGATACAATCTTTAAATCATAGTGTTACTCACCTCTAGTTATGCAACATCACTTGTGACTTTGGCATCCATCGGCTTGACTATATACTTGGAAATGCAAATTTGATTAATCTTGACATCCTTCCCCTATTAGAACCATCCTATAGAGTATTTGGTCAGGGATGTGATTCAATAGTAGGTCCTATTCATTGGGTTTTATTTTATGTATTGATGTTTTAGAGGCTCCCATTGTCAATTATGACATGAAGATATTACCCCTTAACCCAAAACATGGGGTGAAAAAATCATCCTTGTCGTTAGAGATGTCTATGTTAATAGTATTAGTGCCTAGACAAGTAGCATCTAGATTAATGTCATCCACTTGTGTCAGAACTAATGTAGACTTTAAAATAAAATATTTTTGTGTGTAGTATTATAAATCATTATGTGAACTTGTGCGATTGTGATCACACTGCTTGTCACATAGGTTCCTCTTTCCTTTATGTGATGACAAATACAATGAAGCATTATAGTGTTACATAGCCTATCTATGTTTCTCTCTCTTTTGAAACATATTTTTTTAATACACAACATGGTTGGATGGTGCATTAGGCCTGAGTTAGGTCCTACACACTACTTTAGATGAAGAGGAAAACTTTTGTTTCATCTTGACCTTGGATGCAATATTTGTAGAGTTTTTTATGCTTGCCCCAATGTGTCATAATTTATTAAATCAATTTTTTCATGGATATAAGGAAATATTTTGTTTATATATTTTATTTACTTATGTGTATCCATTGTTTCCTCATGTAAAAATTCATTTTAGTCATGGAACTCATTCGTGAATGCCCTATAACATGACAAATGTCAAAAAAAATTCTTTGATTAATCCACCTTCATGAAACCTTTCACCTTGCAATCATTATATTCATTCTTAGTGTCTCGCATTGGATTTTTTGTCATCTAAATGATGTCATTTTACATGGTTTTCACTAATCTAGGTTCATTGTCATCATTGGAGTTAAAGTCATCATCTTTGCTCCTTCTTAAGTGTGATGTTGTTTTATCCTCACTTTAAATATCTATCACTTGATTATGTATGCCTTTGTATGATTAAAATTTAACCACCTTCATCTTCCTCTTCAATGAGAGTACCATCCCTTTAATGAAGCACCATTTCTTCAAGTCATCTATTGGATCACGTTCAGGTTTTCCTAGCAATTCTTTGAGCCTCAAATTTTAGGCTTGTACATTCTCATGATTAACCTATAGAGTATTATAGATATATATGATAATATGGTTGTCATATATCAATATCTTAAGTTCATTATCAAATTCTTTATCAATTCTCTTCCAAGTTACTTGATCAATAATTGGTGCATTTATGAAACAATAAATACCCACTCCCCTATGTGTGGTTAAAAATCACCACAACCAAAGACACTCATCCATGTTCCCACGGGAAGTCTAAATTATAATTAATGTCATGAAATTCCATACTATATCTTCCAATTCATAGTAGTGAACTTTGGTAGCTTCTTCTTTTCTAGACAATAATCCATACACTATCCTATTTACACTAATGTTTTTGTGTTACTCCCTCCAACTTGTGGTTCATGTTTCCCTAGTTTATTTAAATTTGTATCATCACTATATCCATTAAATTATGTAGATAAGTCATTATTTAACTCCATATTGAAATAAAAACTTTCCTAAAAAGAAGGGGGGTTAGTCAAATCCTCACTTGATTCTAAGGACTCTTCACTAGATTCTTCTACAACACCCTTCAACCCGACCCAATTTTCAAGGTCTATGGTGCTCTCATCCAAAAATATAAAATATACATAAATATCTACCCACTCCTTGCTCATTAGTGTAGGTTCCACTAATTCTTGTTGAAAATTTCTTAATTTAAAGGCTGAGTTTGGCTCCAACTACAACTCTTACTTCTAGTTACACTTTAGCCTTAGAGTCTGATTATAATTTGTACTTATCTTAATGGAATTTTGAAATTGGTTGTTTGTCATATCCTTTGTCATTTTTCTTGTTTTTACCACCTATTAGGTAGACCATCTGATTTTTTGGTCCACTCCAAATACATGTTGCCTTCTTCTCGTGCCCTTGTTTTAGTTCAATGTCATTAATTATTTATGATATAGTGCCAATATTCTCCTTATTAACAACCCTTATATTTGTATCATTTTCATATGTTTTTATGATAAAATTCATGATAAAATTTATAATGGATATTTTATAAGATAATACAGTGCATAATTATAAATGGTTATTATCAAGTGATATTTGTTTCTACTTGACATTAGTCTAACCTAACTTTACAAAGGCAACGAACCTAGAATGTTTATTATATAAACTTAACTATGAAAATAACATCAATTACAAGATAATTAATTCATACCATAATACATCATAGAATACCATAAGAGTAATCACAAATTTATCTCATAGGTAGTGCACAATACAAGTAGTTTGGTACATGAAGGATATGATACTTGCACTTTTATCCCAAAATGTAACATTCTATTTGTATGACAAAAAACCCAATCTCTGTCAACCAAAACACAATCTAACATACTAAAAAAATAAACTACAATACATCTTAATGCTGATAATATAATTGGTAACAATATAACATCATTGGATACCAAAACATATAATTAATAATATGTTGATAACAATGATAATACTAACATAATGATATACATCAGACAAAATATAGAGATCATTGATTTCCATAATTACCCTTGAAACCTTTATTTTATTTTAACTTGGCCACACCTTGTTAAATATAAAGGCTATATAATTTCAAATTTCAATACACATAAGTATTCATTTATTACATAGCTCAACATTTGACACTTCCCAATTTTTTATTATATTTTTGTAAGAAATAATCTTTTATACTAAATTATCTCCCTTCATGTATACACATTTCTATACTATCTCATTTGGGAAAATTTTCTTTCCACATTTTCTTTATCCACGGGGTATTTTAGTAAATTAATATCTATATGCCTTGCACTTCAATAAATCATCCATTTTTTTAATAAGAGTTATGATGTATCTTTAGTAATTACTTCTAAAAAGAGTAATAATGTTACATATAAAATAAATAAGTTGTAAATATGTGGATGTAATGCATGCATGGTAAATTGGTAAGACATGAGTCTAGAGACTAAGAGATTATAAGATTGAATCATGGTGAATATTATTTGGATGTGATGAAGGGTCATCACGGGAAGGCCATCAACATTTGAATCCCCTAATGAATGGTTGGTAGATGGTAGGTGAGTGGGCGTTAATGTCATTTGAATGTTGGGAATTTGTAAGTTAATTATAGGAGAGTTAGTGTCAATTACATTTGAGTCTCAACAAATAGTAGGTAAATGGTGGGTAATGGGGTCAATGGCGTTTGAATGTTTTTATATGATACATAAAAGTAGTAAACCACATAAAGTGAGAGTTAAATGCACACTTAAAAAACATACATATTTGATTAGCCATAAATATCAAACATAACATACATATTTGATAAGTTAGAGATATCAACCATAGAAAACAAATTAAAATAGAATATAAATATTTGATAAACCATAAGTCATAAAAATAACCTAAAATGATCAACTACACAAACTAAATTCAAACAAAATATACATATTTGATAATCTACTAGAATCAACCACACTTGAAAAAAAATCAAACAAAACATATATTTTGTTTTAAGGCACTTACGATGGTCATATGTTTTTTACATGAAATGATTTTTAGGTTATAACTAGCTAGTCTTAGTTCTAAATAAATTTGTATAAATCAAATGTTTTTAATGAAGTAGCTATTAAGACCTAATATCATGATTCAAATTTATACAAGTTCACCTATCATTTACTAAATTTTTCAAACACCACGTTTAATATTCAAATAATTTTGGGTTTAAATTTTATAACATTCTTAGAAATAAATATATTGACCAAAAAAATAAAGTGTTTATAGAAACATATAGTTCAACAAAATAACCACATTTTATTGGTATAAATCACATGGTTCACTTTTATTTTGTATTTAAACCTCATTAATACCAATTATATTCTCAAATTATAAAAAATAAAATAAGAAAAGATAAAATGATGTAAAACATCAAATGACATTAAGAAAATTTATGTTTTATCCATGATTTTATTATTTTATTTTTAATGGGTAGGTTGAATACCTTAGACACGTTAAATAATGTGTTTGACATTGTTCTTAAAATCTAGATATGTTACCAACTCTTGGAATCAAGAAAATGAAGAAGCATATGAATGAAAACAAAAAACAGATCAACAATTCATATTTTGTTTTCATAGTTCTTGAAGTTTCTTCTCATTCTAATGCTCACATTAGTTACCCACTAGCATCAAGATATATAAACTAAATCTAATGTGTAATAATATAAATACTTTCAAAATTTATGGCATTGTCAAGATGTTTCTAGGCCCTTCAAAGATTTCCTTTAAGACATGTCATAGTTTATTGCAAATTTTACTAATATTTATTTTTGTAAAATGTTTCCACCTCCCCTAGCACAAACTACCCAGTTTATTGGGGTAAAGATAAGGATAATTAAGGTTTATGGGCCTTTTACTTTCTCTAATATCTAGAAGCATCCAAATCAAATATAGTTGCATGTTTAACTCTTTTTTATGGATCCTATACAAGTGTAAGATTTACCCATAGGTTAAGCATTCCATCATCACTCTTTTTACCCATAGGTTAAGTATTATAGTCTAAAATTTACCCATAGGTTAAGCATTCCATGGTATTAGTTTAAATTATGTGGATGTAATGCATGCATGGTAAAGTGGTAAGGCATCAATCTAAAAACTAAGAGATTATAAGATTGAATTATGGTGAATATTAGGTAGATGGTGATGAAGGGGCACAATGAGAAGGATAGAGACATTTGAATCCCCTAATGAAAATGTGGTATATGGCAAGCGAGTGGGTGTCAACATCATTTAAATCTTGGTAAATTATAAGTAGATTACAAGGGATCGAGTATTAATTACATTTGAATCTCAACAAATAATAGGCAAACTATGGATAGGGGGTAAATGGCATTTGAATCTTGTTAGATGATAGGTAAAGCTAGTAAACCACATCAAGTGAGAGTTAATTGCACATTCAAAAATATACATATTAATTAACCACAAACATCAAACATAACATACATATTGTCATGACTTGACCTTGTGGACTATTGTAGATACCTGATTATAGCTGGTTTTAGCATGTTTGGATAGCACTAGACTAATAATTGATGGTGCTACTCCTTTTTCAAATAGTTATGATGCGAGATAACTTGGGTGGTTATTGTAATTATGTTATATCATGGTTGATGCTTACCCTAGATTCATTTTATCCTAATATATATGCTATTTACACTGGTTTCATTTCATCTTGTTATATATATGTTGCTTTAGTTTAGTTTCATTATTATTTGTTATTGATTTAGCATGTTTTATTAAATTCAAATTTACATTGATTACCCTTGTAGCTATTGATTATGTTTATAGGTCATGCTTGAGGTCATGGTCATCAGTATTGACTCTGGTCCCTTTACAACCATATATGACTATGCTTAATTTTTTATTTCATGTTTAATTATTCTATATGAATTATTTATTATTTATTATTTATATCAACATCACTTTGGTATTGTTGATGTCTTATTTGGTGAATGCAAGAACCAATCTATGAGCTAGGCTCATTGGTGGGTTTGGACATCTTGAGTATAATCAAGGGGCAAATAAGTAGTTGAAAGTCATTCTGGTAGGTCTAATGTGTATGATGTGATACTAAACCACCATCATCTAACATTGTAGCATTATTTATTTTTATCTTTTATTGATCTTACCTTATATGTGTGCATGTGTATTTTGTTATGGTCCTCACTATGCTTGGTGTTAGTTTTTCATGTTTTGGTTATCTTCTTTGAGTGTCTAGACACTTAATTATTAAGTCATATGGAGTGGTTTGCATCTTATATTGTTATGTTATTGGGTATGACTAGACTGTATTGGGTCTCATAACTTTGGAAATACCATCATGAAACCCCTTCATGGTAATTTGACTTAACCATGATTTTTGATTGACTTAACATGGTTTTGCTAATTATTATTACTTTAATGATTTTGTTCAATATTATTGTTATTGTTGATTTTTGTTAATCATTATTAATTTAATGATTTTTTCTAATTACTATTGTTGATCAATTAAAGTACTTGGAGAGTTATTATTATTTTAAAGATTTTGTTAATCATTATTATTATCTTAATGATTTGGTTGATTACTATTATTAACTAATTCGACCACAAGTCAAATTAGATCAACCCCCTATAGTTTAAAACTTGTTATATGGGTCTAATAGGGTGTTAATTAAATTTCATGGTCTTGGTGAGGTCATTTAAGGTGTCTTTAGCCTTGATCATTTTCATTTTTAGTCGTTAGTTGGTCTTATGTCATCTAGGGGTCATTTTCGGGTCATTTATTGGACTTGTACAGGTTTCCCATAGAGGAAAAGTGTTTCCAAGTGTACTTAAATATCCAATGTGTAATTATATGTCACATAGATTATTTCATGTCTAGAAATTTGTAGGGCTCCACATTGAAAGAAAAAAATAGTTGAAAATAGGAAGTTTTTAATTGTTGTATAACTTGTGCATTAGCTTTGGCATGTGGTAGGAATTATAAAGTGACTCTTTAGATATCCTAAACCCTCTTGGACAACTTTTATAATCTCAAAAATGGCAAGAAACCATTATATCTTTCCATTGTTCTCATTTGAAAGCAAAAAAAGGTCAATTAGTCTTTGCATGGTATGGATAAGAGGAGGTGAGTTAGATCAAATGATTTTGAGAGATGATAATAATCTATATGTAATTAAAATTCATGGAAATAGTTTTAGGTTTTATTGCTTCTCCTCTAAGAAACATTTCTAAGAATGCCTTCTAATATTTTCTACCTACACATCCCCATGGCCTATAGTTTCCTCCTCTATTTAGATTGGTCCATAAAAACCAAGTGTTACACATGTTATAGAATTGCATTACCATCCTTATCATGTTTTTCTCAATCTAATTTCACATGTGAACATCAAATAATGGTTTTTGACTTTCTCATTCTACTATTTACAAACTACAATCAAATAAAAGGGTCCTTTCTCCTATAGTGGTTTAAAATAAAAGGTGCATTGATGTTTCATTCCTCTCATGGTCATGGTGATCAGATTTCTTTTCAATTTTTAGTCTCAAGAGTATCCCTTAGTGAAGTGAGAGGTCTAAATAATGCACATAGTCATTTTTTCTATGACCTTCACCTACAATCAAATGAAGATAACCCCTTAACCATTCATCCTGATGGAACAAGGAATGATTCAATATGATGAAAAGGATTTTAAGGTGGAAACATTGAGTTTGAGTTATTCTAAAGGTTATAAGTTGGTTTTGAGAACCAATTTGACACACACTATCTTATATCTTGCATCTTCACCTATAGGTAGTTTCAAATAGGAGCCTGAGTGTATTCATCAGAGGTATGAATGTTGTGATATGAAGGTGTTTGAGATAATTTGAGACATTAAAATAGGTCTAGGAGGATATTTAATCATAATGGTGAGAATTTCATATGTATACAAGACCTAAAAATATGTTCATATCCTAAGAAAGTTACTTTTGAAACACTTTACCTTAATATCTCTGAATGAGGATTCAACCTTATGTTTGATCTTTGCATGGTAGAATGTCTTGAGATTTAGACAATTTTAGTTGTTTCCATCATGAATCCCAAGCATAAGGTCAATTAATTGTTAAAATGAAATGGTTGATTGATAAAGATATGAATGTGTTTGAAATGTTTCTAATTCATTTAGGTTTTGGCTAGTGATATTCAGAGAACATTGTGCTAAAAGGAATACAAGTAACTTGATCTATAGTGATATCTAGCATTGAGTGAAACTATAGTATTAAAGGTATATAATTCACTTATATAATTATGGGATGATATAATGACCTCAAATAGTGTTTTAGGGAGTTGAATACATATTTTTCATAGTTTGATGGTAACCTACTAGTGACACAGTCTGACTATAGATTAACCTTGACAAATGAGAATTGTCAACTTCAAAGATTGGCATAGATATTCACATAGGTGGAGGTGGTCTGATGATCATAGGATGACCAAGAGATAGTAGTGAAGTGCTCAGGCCTAGTGAACATATATAGAGGCTTTTGAGCTCTCCTTTATTATCACATATAGGTGACCTAATCAACATAATCTGCTATAGTACACAAATTAGGCCTAGTCAAATAAAGAGTGCATGATGAGAAGTTTAGCATGAATTTATAATGATGAAAATTTTTGGAACCACCTTAAAAATGTGTAAATGAAAATATTGAGTTCCTTAAGCCAAAAAAATAGAGCAAGGTCAAGTTTCACACCTTAGGCTATAGTCAACTCAGTCTATAGACTATCTAAGACAAGTGGAAAGTGGTGGATGGAGAAGGTTGGCATGAGTAATGATGAATTGATCATGTTAGTATCACATTAATAGTTTTTCCATCAAAAATATCAAATTATTCTCAAAGAGAATAGGTATATAAAAGAGGGTTTAAACTATCAACCCATAGTCAGCTCAGTAACCCTACAAAGTCATCAACTCAGTAAGTTTGTCTTGAAGAATTATAATGTTGAGGAATCCAAAGTATTAGTATGGATATTAAAATTTATAAAAGTCACCTCCATAACCCATTATATCTTTCCATGGTTCTATTTTGGCAAAGAAAATAAGGTATATTCCCTCTATTTTATCTGAGATAGAGGGTACTCCTAGGCAATCTAGACCATAGACATGGTGAGAAGATGGTAAGCGGGTATGTTGGGAGGTTTTGGAGCATTGAATAAAGGTGTGATGAGTTGAATTAAATTTTAAAAATAATTAATCAACACTCATATTCCTAAGAAACTACTCAAAGGTGGATATAGGCCATGAAACACAATCAGGCCTATTAGGCCTAAGCCCTAATGAGGCTCAATATAATTTCTAAGACCAAATGAACCTTACCACTGAGATGGAAACCATTAGGGGAAGGTATAATAATATTAAAAACCTTTATTTTATATTAAAATGGCACATAATGGCCAAATTGGCTTGAAACAATCATAAGGGCACACAAAATGTAAAGGTAGAGGTTGATAGGCCAACTTATTTCACTCATACCTATACAAACACACTCCATGGTAACTCAAGGAGTTGAGTATGGTTAAAGTTGGTACCTAACTTGTTCTTAGTGAATTATTTTAGGCATTTTAACCTTTAGTTTTTATGAACCATTGCTAAGATGTAAAATAATTCAAAACCCTTATAAAACCCTACCTTTGATCTAATGGATAAAATGCAAATGGAGATGCATTCATAAGGGGTAGTTTGGATAAAAAGTATATTATACTTGTAGAGGAATTTCCCATGTTCATTAAAACTCATTTTTCTTGTATCGTGCTTGTATGAACAAGCCTAAAATAGGACTTTTTGTGAAGATTTATCTTGTTTTACAGGTGTAAAGGAGATTTGAAGAATCGAAATCATTTGGTATGGTCAATTGGTACCTATTCTAACTCTCCATATTTATTTCTCACCACATATGGCAATGTAAACATATATTAGAGACCATTAATCACAAGAAGTCATGGATAGAGATGGAAGATAAGGAGTGATTTCCAAGTGAGAGAGTGAGAAGTCTTTTTTTGGGACCTTTTAAGGTCTAATTCATGGAATGGATGACAGAGAGACGCTATAAAGGTGACCTAACACCTCTTCCATGTATTTTAATCAAATTATTTATATTAGTAGTGAATAAGTCTTAAAAAAATTTCTTAACAATCTCACTTGAGAAATCATGAAACATTCAAACAAGCATTTAGATCTTTCAATCATAAACACCTATCTACATAAGCATGAAACACAAGAACACATCACATATGTAGTAAAACATTGAGGGGAATAAAACCCACTAGTGTTTATAAATTTTATATAGTCCTATAAGATAAATACTAATTTTAGTGAAGCACGCACTTCACATGAAACACCAACCCCAACTAGCTAAGCACTAACTCAGATAGACTTTAGCAAGCATCAACTTTCAAGGAGGCACCAACCCCCTATATGAATCAAAACCAACTCATACACCTAATTTTTTTTATCACCTTTATTACACTTTATTTCTCAACTAATTTATGATGACCACCTCTTCATCTCTTCACACTCTTAGCCCTCTCAAACTGTCTTCTAGGATTCTTTGCTCAACTAGTCCTCTTCTTGACTTGATTAGGTCATATGAACTTAAACTTTATACATATAACATCTATTAAATATAAATTATAGATCATATACACTAATTAATGGTATATAAGACCTCCTTATCTTTTTAATATATTATTTTATTCACTTACACTCTACTTACTCACATAAGACTAAAAATGCCTGGGATTTATATAATTATCTTGTTCATATCCTTCTTGGTCGACCAAACACCCTTACCTTCTTAGGTCAGACATGTAATAGATCATATAAAATCTCATAAAATTTTATCCAACATGATTTGAGTCCATTTCGGTTTCATATACTTCAATTAAGTATCATTTCATCTTTAGGTCTCATGGAGACAATTCCATTAGGTCTGCTTTAGGATATGTTACCCTTTGATATATTTGGAACACTTTCAAACACCACACATGACATGAAAAATTCATATTCCACTCAAATATAACTAAAAAAGTCTCATTTTAGGTCCATGATACTTTTTAGCTCCAACCATCACTTGAAACATGCCACTAGTATTGTTCATAATTAGCCCTATGCATGCCCAGAAAGCCTATCTTGAACAACTAAAGCATAAACACAATTTTTACAAACAAAAATATATATATAAAAAAAATATCACATAAATAAATTTAAAAAAATTATAATAATTAACATTTTTTATTATACTTCACAACTCAAGGCAAAAGGACTTAAACCCTTCTTTGTAAAAAGCTTACTCTAAATTGCCAACTAGCCTCAAAACATAGTCATGGAAAACTTGAACTTATGACACCTAAAATAACAAACATTAAGGAATTATAATTCATGAAAATTATCATACAACATAATTATAAAAATCTCCAACAAAAATATCATAATCTCTAATGGAAATTAGTGGTCTTATAGACCAATGTGTTCATTTTCCCTCTCACAGACCTCACTTAGCCAGTCAAGCCATTTTGGCTTAAAAATTTTCACTAATTTAAAGTAAAAAACATTAAAAAAATCATTTATATGACATAAAATTCCAAAATATAAAAACCATGTACATTAAATGCTTTAACTTAAGGCATAGAGTCTCAAATTCATCATTTCAACTTGCTTACCCAAAATTGCCAATTTACCATAAAGCACAATCATGGTGATAATGAAATTCAACATCTATATGAACACTTTAAAGGAATTTAAATACATTTATATGATCTTATTATATCATTATTAAACTCTCAAATATTAATATACCATGGTTAAATGGTAATATTTGTCTTGCAAGCCAATCTCATGAGCTCATGTACACAGACCTCACTAAGCTAGACAAGTCAACTTTGTGAGAAACTTTTTTATATATCAAAACTTATATTAAACATAAATATTTCTTGAAGGTATTGAAAAAAATATCAATTCACTTAGATTCATCCCTAACACATGGTAACATGTGCCTAATAATATTCTCACTTCTGCCTGAGTTTATCACTATTTACACCATTAGGCCTGTTAGCGATACATTATCTTGGATGACTAGTTTCAAACACTTGATGGATATAACGTAAAAACAATATACCATTAATAACAAATAAAAATATAAAAAACTTTCCTCCATCCATTTATCAACTTTGATTTGGTCAACTCTGACTATTACAACAAATATCCAAGAAACAAGGTCTTTCGTATAAGATCTACTCACACACCTAACAAACCAATCACACCTTGAGGTGCTTGGGATATTTGAATACAACATAAAATAACTTCAATATCCATACTAATCCATTATGATCACTTTATAACAATTTATTTCATATTAGGTCACTATTATGGTTCTTTAGGGGTTTAAACCATCTTCTAGTCTTAACAATAATTCATAAATCATAACCCCTTAATCCAAAAACTAATGCCTAAAATTTTGAGATAAGACCCTTAAAATATACATTTAAAAACATATCAAATGATCAAACAATGTCAAACATCCTTTATATGCCTTGACATTAGATCATGATGCCTCATTTGCCTTATTTCTTATACTCTAAGTGGTCTTTTTGTAGACTTGGACTTAAGGTATTACCCCTATAGGGTCACCTTAAAACTCTCCTAAGTAATCCAATGCCTCATACACATGCTCAATAAACCTAATAAAACCACCTATGGCTCTATGCATCCATATTACCTGGTCACCATGCTCAAACATTCTCTCTAGGTCTCTTTATGTTATGACTAGTGTCATGACTAGGCTTTTCAAGACATCTTGAAGCTTGAAAAATGATCTTAAAACACTATTTGATGAGTATAAACCTTTATCAAATGCCTTAAATACTCCTCAAATAATTCATACTTATGTATATACCTATTCATGTTCACCATGCACATGCTCATGACATGACTATGTTTGTTACTACTAGGCTTCTCAAGACACCTTATTTTCAAAGACTATTACTTAAAACATGCTTACGTCAATGATGATATCAAACTAGAGCATTAATTAGACAAAACTATTACACCACTATAATAATGTTTACAAAAACCAACAGAAGAAACACTAGGTTGCCTTCAAATTCTCTCTTAACAAAAAGACATTATGTTACCTTCAAATTCTCTCTTACCTGCACATTGACATCAGTGATAAAACTTATCAACAAACTCTCATTTTTTCATTGATGCTAAACATTATTAAATTTGATCATTTATCACTCACATCTTCTCAAAACTAGTCAATCTCCCTTAAACTTTCTCCCCCTTTGACATTGATGATAAAGGGTCTTCCACAAACTACTATATGGAACCACACCTTCTTGTAACACTGGTTATGAATCATTAAAATAACATTCTACTACTTAATCCATGCATACCTCCTTCAAATGAACTCAAAAAGTAGATCAAACTAAGATAATAACCTGAATAGCTCCTCCTCAAACTAGGCATCCACCATGTTTTTGATAACTTGAAGTGTCTCTCCATGAATCATAATGGAGTCACACCTTTTCATAGGGAACTAAAACAACACAAAATTAGAAGATTACTAGATCTCCATATTCTCATACGATTGAATATCCATTAGTATCCTTTTAGGCTTAATTGGCAATATGGGCTTGACCTCTTCATCAACCATTTGATCATCAATGTGAGCTGACAACAAATATTCTTAACTTGATTTCACATCTGAAGTATGCTTAAACCTCTTTTTTTGACTTGATAACCTTCTAATTCTATTAAGATAGAATCTTTTAATGTGTCTTAAATTATGACAACTATAAAAAACCACATTATACATACCATTTTACTGAAGTAAAATGTGACTCCTTCCATAGTCCCATGAGTACTCACTCTTGGGGGGTCTTCTACACTTTTTTGCTCCATGGCCAAACTTACTACATACAAAATAGTAACCATTGAATGAAATAACATACCTCATGCAATTGGGATATTTGATGGGTATTTTAATTTTGACATTCTTGTCTTCAATATCCTTCTCCTTGACTTGAGATTCCTCCTTTTGGTCTTCTTTAAAGCTAAGACATGTCTTATAACTTGTATACTTTTTACTACTCAAGATGTCATCTAGACCTTCAATTCTCTTTTCAAACTTCACAAAGGTCTTCACCTTTCTATATGAGTGATCC